>JAJIBD010033508.1:0-56313 GCA_021461705.1 Cryptotis parvus | reverse complement strand
GGAAGGAAGATGAAAGAAGGAGGAAGGAAGGGGGAGTGATTGTATGATTTGAAGGAAGGAAGGAGGAAGGAAGTAAGGACTTAAATGAAGGGTGGGAAGGGAGGATGGAAGGAAGGGAAGGAAAAGAATGAGGGCAAAAAGAAGGAAGTTAAAGATTACTAACAGATTCTCACTGATTCTTTATTCCTTACAGTGGCCGAGAAAAGCTGGTGAGCAAATTGTTTATTATTATAATAGACAAAATATAAAATGCCATTTTTAAATGCTGGATAATGAAGGTTAAATGACCAAACCAGCAAATAAAATTTGTGATAAAAAGTGAGTAAATATAGAAAATATTAGGTTGGAAATATTTAGCTGAATTTCTGAGTTAATTAGTAAGTAAATATTATTATAAATAGAAACCATTAATATATAATGGTTAGAGGATCATCTAGAAAACATTTATTCAGCCACATCAAGTAAAAATTTAGTAACTTTAGGATGAGGCAAATCAAGCAACTTAGGGGTGAAAATTACTTATAAATGAAATTTCTTATTCTCAAAGATCCAGGCTTTTAAGTCCCGAAGATTAAAAAGATTGCCATAGTTTCTAGATGCTTTCAGCTAAGTATAGGAAAGAGTGGAGGAGTCCTCGCTAGTGGCCTGGGTCAATCTCTCCCCTTTTCTTGCTTCCACAATAATACCTAATTATTTCATTGGTTTTTAACAAAATCAAAGCACCTTAAACACTCAAGGTTTATTAAAAATCTTGGTGTTTCTATCCCATGAAAATAATTGCAAGAATTTAACTACATTACCAATGAAGGAGAATCTGATTCAGTAAGATAGAAAAGCCTGTAATATAAAGTTAATTCTGAGTCATGGTCAATTAGATCTTCTGAAGGATGAGTGAATCATATCACTTTACTCCAGAACCTCCAATGGGCTCCTACTTTCTAAAGTCATTAAGATGGGCGATAACTCCCTGCAGAACCTAACTTTCTTTGATATCTGGCTGCAGGTTTTAGTATTTTCCCTTTGTTTATCTTAATATTGATCAGGCAAGATAAAAATCACCTATTATACTTCTGCCCCTTGTCTAGATTATTTCTCCTACTACTAACTCTCTGGATCATTTCTTCACCTTCAGAGATCTTCACAAACATGGGAAACCCATGAGAAGTATAATCTGCACTTCTAACCCTAGTTCTTCCATTTCCAGGTAGTTGTGAATACTTTACAAAGGTGTATACTGGGCTATGTTCCCACACTCGCTCAATATCACACTCCAAGTCATCAGTATCTATAACAAGAATGTATAGAGTTCTTTTGCATTTGCATTGTTTTTTCTTTTGTTCTACTCACTCTTCTGTCTACAGCAATTGCAACACTCTACTGAAACAAATTATGCACCTAATAAATACTTGTAACAATACTAAGTGACTGTTATAAGAGGTGTAGGAAAACCTTTGGTGTATTTCCTGTTGAGAAGCCAATTAGAGATTTGTATATGAAGTAAACACTACTTATAAGAATTAAGTAAAAATTGATCTCAGAAATTCACAGAGATAGAATTAAATGCTTTGAGTAACATAGAAAAGCATCGCCATAAGAAAAAATACAAATCACCAAACAATTTTTCATAATCACTTTTATTGATTGAGCTTAGAGGAAGTGGAAATAGGAAGAAACACACATATTCAATATTTCCCTAATAGGTCATACCTTTTGAGAGCGTATTTGGGAATTGGGTTTAGATCTACAAAAAAGGGAGTTAATATTATTATCTTCTATTTAAAATTGTCCAGCCCTGAAAATTTTATGTTATTACAAGAGTATACAACGCACATGGCAGAGCCTGATAAGCTACCCATGTCATATTTGATATGCCAATAACCAGTAACTATTATAGACCCCATTCCCATAACCTGATGACATGGTTTGAGGCTCCTGTATGCTCCTGGAGCAAGTAGATGCCCCTAGGCTTACTACCATGAGTTGGGACATATGGAGATGTTACTGGCGCCCAGTTCAGGCACATCGATGATGAAGGGGAAGATGAGATGACCTGGATTATTTTAATTATCTAATTGTGTGATTAAATATTCTATTTATAAAATAGGAAAAATTATAATTTTGCATACTTTCACCCATGTTGTATTGAAAATATAATATCACTTATCTTGTCTTGAATAGAATATGACACTTAAAATCGCCAGTCCTATTTTGAACAGAATATGACATGAAAATTACAAATACTATTTGAAGGTAACAACAAAAAGGATTATTTCAGCATTGCTCATTACTGGATATTTGTTCTTGAAAATCACTGAATATTTTCTTTTATTTTGTGTTTTGGGTCACACCCAGTATATTCAGGGGTTGCTCCTGGTCTGCACTCAGGGAATCAATCCTGGTGGTGCTTAGGGGACCATTTGGGATGCCAGGGACTCCATCTCAGTTTGGCTGCATGCAAGGTGCAAACATCCTACACACCGTACTACTACCCGGCCCCCAAAAACTGACCATATTTTTAATTTTCCTTTGTCTTTCTTAACTCCCAGGTAACTGATAGGATAACAACAGATATCATGCTGTTCTGGGATTTCAAAGTATATGAATAACTCTTTGTGACAGTATTTAGGGCAGAAGGCTGCAAAATATTAGTGGATAATATAAGAGGACCTCTAATAATGATTTATTCCATGTTAATTCATTATAATGTTGATGAAATTAATACAAACTTAGTTTATATTCAAGAATATTATTAGAGCAACCACCTGCTCTCAATACTATCATTCTGTATGGTTTCAGTTTTTTAAGAACCCATGAGCGTTAGCTGAGAACTTACTATAGCTACAGTTAATGAGTTTACAATCCAAGCATCTAGGATGTCACATGCTTCCCATGCATCATATTTTTTCCTATCATAGTCCTGTAATATCAAAGGTACTTTGATCCTGTTTCAAAAATGAGAAAACCAAGATTCACTAGGATAACTTTACCCATGGACTACACTAGCAGAAAGTATCAGAGTTGATAACTGAACTCTTGACTTTTGGAGTCCAGATGTAGAAAAATACAAACAAAAGCAACGATATAAATCTATAACGCATCTATAATACAGTGCTATTACTCTTACATTTCCATTCAAGAAGTTACGTTGTGTGATTTTTGCTCCAAAATATTTTGTGTTATGCCTAGTTACAATGTATTGTCTATTTTCTGACTTTCCATGTTATCTCTCAATATTCTCTTTATTATTCTTACTGAACAATGTTCAGTGTCCTTTGAATTTTTAAATTTTAGTTTGAGGATTGGGATTCTAGGGACACATCACTTATAGGATTCTCTGAGCACAGCCACATTTCAGTAAAGCATAGACAATTCTCTCTTCATTTCTACCATAAAAGAATTGCTTTTAATCCTTTCTAGTGCTTTTGAAACAGGAACAAACTATTATAAAACTCAGATTAGTACTTAGAGTGATAGCCACAAATGTATCCTTCCTTTAATTCCAAACAAAAGAGATAGGGGAAAGCTGTAAGAATTTTTTGTTGAGACATCAAACACACAAACCAGGAAATATATGTATAGTTTTGACAATGCTATTGTTCAGTTGCATAAGGTTCATATTTGAATCTTGATCGCAATATCTACATATTTATTTCTGCATGCACACACACTCATATACTAGGCACATTAAGAGAACTGAACACATACGTTTTACTATGAAAATTAAGAGCATTAAAAACACATGGTATATTCTGGGCTGAGCAGTCAAAGATGACCCCAGATGGAAAAGCAAGCAGAGAAATATGTTAGAACTGAATGTAGAGTTAGTCTTTTTCATAGAGTTAAGGCAGCAAAGAAATGCAATGGATATCCCAAACGTGGCTAAACCAAAAAGAAAGGGGCATGTAAAAAAGAATAAAGGTGAAAGAGCTGTAGTTTCAATTGATGAATGTCTCTAAATATGCAATTCATTAGTCTCTTTATTTGAGTCAGGTATATTTGATACTCTGGTTTCATTAGAGTAAAACAATTGTTTTAGAGGACTTGGGGCCAGAGCGATAGCACAGCGAATAAGATAGCACAGCGAGTAAGCCTTGCAAGCGGCCAACCTGGGTTCGATTCCCCTGCATCCCATATGGTCCCCAGGTACCGCTCGGGAGTAAATCCTGATTGTAGAGCCAGGAGTAACCCCTGAGCATTGCCAGGTGTGACCCAAAAAGCACAAATAAAAAATAAAAATTAAAAAATCCGGATCTGATCTTTTCAAAGCTTTCTCTTAAACAAGTTTCTCTCTTCCTAAAATGTAACCTTTACAGGTCCTGTTTCTTTATTGGAATTGCTGCCAGAGCCTTCCCACATCTCTTCAAGCCAGGCAGACTTACCAAACAAGCCTCAATATAGAGATAGACTGTGGGTTGCTTTCAGTTACTGTATTGTTTTCTTTATCGCATCATAATCTTAGGCGATCATGATCCACTAGTCTTTTGGGCCAAGAGTGGAAACTGTTTAAAATTGCAATTCAGGTTTATTTTATTTTATTTCTGTCCGCCCCATCCACAAACTCTGCATTGTAAAGCAATATGGTAAATAAAATATTTAGTAGGCTTCTCAGTATATGAAAATATCTGTGTTGGCAGGAGACTATAGCAATCAGAAGAGACATTTTCTTTTCTGACTCCAAATCCCTTCCTGGAGTGTATTGAGGAACCATGATTGAGGCTTTTGGAATAGTTGGTTGGTACTGCAACATGCTTTATTGCTTTGTTATTTATTCATCTGAAATGGAACCCTTCTGCCACGAAAATTGGATAGTAGGTGAGAATACACAGACGCAAATGGTGATAGAAGGTATTCAATAAACATCTGGCTTTTGGAGAGGAGTGCAGCAAAGTAGCTACGAGTGCCTAGATAGAAATAGATCTAGAGCGGACCATTTATTGACATGTACTTTAGGTAAGTTATTGAACTTTCCTAATCTTTCCCATGATATGAAGTTAATTGATGCTGGTCATGCAAATTAACTCTGGTGGGTACTTAGTACACATTCATATTTTGAAACATAGACAACCTCCTTCGTCATCTCTCTATGTAAATAGAGAGATGAAAAAGAATGACTAGTCATGCAGCAAAGTCATCACCCTCTCTGTGGTATAGCTATTGCAATTTCTAATTTTTTGATACTTGTATGATACAAAACACCTTTTTAACTCAATCTGATGATGTCAAAACAAAAGCTCTGTAAAAGTAAGTGATCTGCCACTCAGAATGTTGGAGGGAAAAGAATTTATCATTAATCAAGATGTGAATATTAACTGTTGAAATATTTTTGTCTGTGTTTTTATGTGGTGACTAATTTTTCAAAAAATAGTTATTTTTGTACTATAAATGAGAATTGCTCATTGAGATATAGCTCACACATTATATTAATTTCAAGTATACAAATAATTATTTTGATGTTTGTGTACATTGAAAAGTGATTATCACCCATTCATAGTTTAAATTTTTTTTTTTGTAATGAGAACTTTTATTCTACTTTAACTAAAGTCACTGTGCTGTATATTGCATCCCCAAAAATTTACTTATTTTGTAACTGGGACATTATACCTTTTAACCTTAAATTATAGTTCTGTTCTTTTGTTATTTTTTTTTTTTGGAGTGTTGGGATTTGGACCTAGATTGTACTGTCTAATTTTTTAATAGGGTCAGAGATAGCACTTCCACATTAATTCTGGATTACTCTAGAAGTATAATGAGGGGCAGAGCAAGTCCAATATTCCTATACAGACCTATAGTTGCTAATTGCCAAATAGATTACAGTAATCATCTCCATGTATTGGAGGAACAGAAACACAGTATTCACAAGAGAAAATACTCCAATTAAAACTAGGAGCCAGCCTCATATGAGAACAAAGACAAAATCCCACAACTTTTCCTAGACACCAGAACATTTTGTAGACCACATAGTATCATAATGGTGGCATGAATGGTTTTGTGCACTTAAAGCAAGTAAAAGATAAAGGAAACACAGTGACTATACAAGGATACAGAGAAAAGGTAAAGCCATCTGGAAAGACTTCAAAATTATTCTTTGGAAGTGGCTGGAGAGAAAGTCCAGCAGGTAGGGCTCTGACTTGCACACAGCCAACCCACATTCTATCCCTGGCATCTGAAATGGTTCCCCTGTACACCTCCAGGAATGATCCATGAATAAATAATTCAGGAGTAACCCCTGAGCGTTGCTAGGTGTGGCCAATACCACTCCCAAAATCAAAAATGACACACACATCTCAAAATTTATTTTAAAAAAACAGAAAATAATTTGTTGGAAACAAAAATAAGTATACATTTCATGCAGGATTTACTACCAAATTTTAGTTACTTAGATAAATCTGTGAGACTACAGAACATAGGGAAGAGCTACTACTGGCTCTCCTGTGCCCAGCCACTCACGAGGCACCCGGGAGGGATGTCGGGGTCCCCAGCTCTGGCCCCCACCCCAGCAGAGCCTACGCAACAAGCCAGAGCGATCCCCACTCCATGAGGGACCTCCATTTTCCACATTCGGACTTTCCCCTGGTCAGAACTCCACCCTAGCAGACCAGCCTATCACCGCCCAGCTCGCAAGCGTGCACTAGCAGGTAGGTTCATCAATAAATGCTGGATCTGGAGATGACTACAAGAGTATACACCTCACGGCCAGAGCCTGGCAAGCTACCGTGTAGTATTTGATATGCCAAATACCAGTAGAATTATAGACCCTCATTCCCATGACCTGATGGAATGGTTTGAGGCTCTTTATTTTCCTGGAGCAAGCAGGTGCCCTTGGGCTCTACTAGCATGAGACAGGACATATGGAGATGTTACTGGGGCCCGCTCAAGCAAATCGATGATGAACGGGAAGACAGTGACAGACAGTGATAAATCTGTGTCAATTATAATCATAGAAGATTTTTAATTAGTTTTGAAATCTTTCTACTTTGATTAAGTAGTTAGGTACTATTTCACAAGAATCTGTGACTATGTAATTACTATTTCACAATAATCTATGTAATTGATCCATGTAATTAATCTATGTAATTAATCCATGAAATCTATTTGGAAATTTCCAGAAACAAAAATTTTAAGAAAGGAATAAATTGGGGATTGAAAAAAAGTAGGTAGGATGTTTGCCTCACATGCTGTCAACTGGGGTTTGGTCCCCAGCATCCCATATCATCCCCTGAGCACCATCGGGTGATACCTGAGTGTAGAGCCAAGAGAAAACCCTGAGCATCTCCAAGTGTAGTGCACAAAGAAAAGAGGGAAAAAACAAAAATAATACAACAACAATGGTGTTAAAGAAAAAAACAAATATTGGGGCTGGAGGCGATAAGCCCAGCGGGTAGGGCGTTGCCTTGCACGTGGCCGGCCTGTGCCGGCCCGGTTCGTCCCCCGGCATCCCATATGGTCCCCGAGCACCGCCAGGAGTCATTCCTGAGTGCAGAGCCAGGAGTAACCCCTGAGCATTGCCGGGTGTGACCCAAAAAGCAAAAAAAAAAAAAAAAAAAAAAAAAAAAACAAATATGGTAAATCTTAGAATTGTTCCTGAGCCAACTCATTTACTATCACCCTGTATGCAAATAGAAACATGGACTGAACCTATCAGATGTGTTGCAGTGTTATAGTAGTATTATTGCATAAGAAGTGTTTTAATCATCTTATCATATAGAAGGTTAACATATATGTAGTTAATATGGTTATTTTAATAAAAGTATCTACTGAAGATCTGATATGAGCTGATCAATTCTTCATTATTCTCGGAAATCATGTTACAAAATTGAGGAAAACTCCTTATGAATTGCACTATATTAATATCTCTCATTGTCAGTTATAGAATTGTTCCAATTCTTTGTATTCAGAGAAATCTCCATGAAAAGACTGACAAATATGCCAATATACATACTTGCCATGGAAAAGAATATCACAATTGCAAAGATGGTAGGGGTGCCTTAAGCTTAAAAAATTGTAAGAGAATGAGATTTTGCTGCATAACTGGACTAGTGAAGATAAATATAATTCTTAAGGGTTTTGTTTTGCTAGAAACTATGCTTTGCTTTTTAAACCTATTTATATTTTTTGAATCTATTATCTGCAGCAAACTGATAGCTGATTTATTGGATTTTACTGTGAATATACTAATGTATGTGATTTTTATCTCTTGACATGGTCCTGAATTTAAGTACTTTTATATTTCAAGGTAACATGTTTTTGCATAAATATAGTAAGGAAACTTTTCTTTATAATAGGCAATTTTGAAATTGGTTATATTGGAGACTTCTGCTAGAATGTAAGAGATAATACTGATTCAGGAATCAAGACTGATCTCATAGGGTAAATGGACAGGAAGCCTTTCTGTGCCTTGCTTAGAGGATTTTAGCCTACTAGTAGGGCAACAGGAGACACCCACTCTGCAACAGCAACATCAGGATATTTGAGGAAACTCAAGAATGAAAGTATTAAATCCCAAATTCAGATGTTACAGGTGAATCAGATGATGAACATTTTTTTTAAATTTTATTTTATGAATTCCTGATCCTTATCATATAATCCCACTTTTAGCCTCAGTTTTCCTGCATTTATATTTTCTCCTTAACACCTAGACGTAAATCTCACCAGGACACAGACATGGAGCTAGAACAAATTGCCTTTCTCTCTGGCTTCCCCATAGGTGAGCTTAAAGTCACACAGTCATTTAGCTATGGTTAGTAGTCAAGAGCACTGTATTTTTGGCAGGCTCTGATCAGAAATAGAAAGTGTTAGTGATTCCTTTCTCTTTTACTAAAATCTTAAAAGGACTCTCTGAAGTTAAGAAGGCAAAAAACTGGCTGAGTTGACTGAGACCTGCTTGTTTTGCCATGGAGAGGCAAAGGAGTCCTTTCCCTAGGAGAAACCACCTTGTGCCACCTTGTTCCTGCTAATTAATTGTTCCTTTACATGCTTTAGTGCTTCATTCCTTTATTTTAGGGTTCCAATAGTGTTAGAATAGATTTAGACTTAATACCCAGTGGTGTGTAAGGGACCATTTCATGCAAGAGGTCAAATCTGGATATTATTGTTTTAGGATTTGGGGCCAAACCTGGCAATCTTGGGTTACTCACTCATGACTCTTCAATCAGCAATCACTCTTGATGGAATTGGGGTACCATATGGGATGTGTGGGGTAGAATTTGGGTCAGATGTATGCAAAGCAAGTTCATTGTCCTATCACTCTTGTCTTACAAGGAGTCAAATCTGATTCTGCTCCATGAAGAGCATGCATTCTAGTCCTTTCTGAGGTTGCTATTGGCTATACTCTTATGATTAGCTAACATCTACCTTTATATTATAGATTAAGGGCTGAAATGAAATATGGACCCCAGTCCCCTGACTAAACAGATCTGGTCAGCAAATATTGATTTCTGAGTAAGAGGTATGGACAACTTGATTTTTTGAACCCTTGGAGACCATATAGATATAAAGCACTAGAAATAAAAAATAACAAAATTACATATTCTTATGCAAAGTAGCTCACCATATTTATTATAAGTTACTGTAGTGTGTTATTTTAAGTATTTCATAGATAAGGTGGGGATGAAATATACCTATTATAAAAATTAGATTCTACTCTGTTAATTTTTTTCTATCAATTTCTAATGACAATGCAAACTTGAAACAAAGCTTTCTATAGAGTCTAAAGAGATCAAAACAGTGAGTATACAAGGAGGGACAAAACTTGCATTCCATTTATGTGTGCTGAGATACTTGAAGAGTGTATATCTTTGTGACATCATACCTCTAAGAGTTTGGGCCACCTGAGCCACACAAATATGTACTTCAACTTGCTGATGTGGTATGGGACCAGTATAGGGGCATCTTATAGACTTATGTTTCAGATTTAGACTATTGTTTTCAACAATATTGTACTTCAACTTGCTGATGTGGTATCGGACCAGTATAGGGCATCGGAAAGACTTATGTTTCAGATTTAGAACTATTGCCCTATCTAAGTAGGAAGCAGTTTCAAATCAGGTCTGACAGACTGAAAACCCAGAAGATTAAATAAGTTCCACCAATTTTAGTTCTGTTGGTGGTTATTATCATAGATTCTATCACTCAGGTTCGCATCTATGATTTGGAAAATAAAACAGTCTTTTATGCCCTCAACCTGCCACATGATTCATTTCTTTGCCGCCGTGAGGAGACTTTCCTGCCAACAAAACCACCATTTATTTGGAACAATCTAGGAAAAAGAAATTAAATTATTATTTAACTAAGCAATATGATATGTTTAGTATGTACTCAATTATAGGCAAAATGAAACTAAGCATTTTTGCAAAATAACATGTAAGAAATGGATTATAAACTATAATAATGCCACCATGTAAACATTGGAGTTAGAGGTCTGTCCTATGTTTGGTAGATGATCACATGATTCATGATTGTTGGGAGACATGCCCTACTGAGCCTAAGGCTCCAGCTATACTTAGCTTACATAACGAAGCTACCCCTGTCTTTAGGGAATCTTTGAAGCAGACACAATGGGAGCTTCAGCAGAATTGGATTGATTTCATAATTTTATATGGCATAAATGAACATTGTTTTGTTGAGATTCAGCTGTAGTCATATCTTTCTCATTCTCAGTTGAAGTCAGCGAGCATTTGTGCCGTTTGGCTAATGTTTGGTGTTATTAGAATGATGTCATCAGAGAAGCAGAGGTGGTGTAGTTGCTGACCGTCTATCTTCACTCCCATTCCTTCCCCATTCTAGTTGTCGCATAAACAAAACAAAGTTCATGAAAAATGAACTAGTTCCAGAGGCCCCATTCACTCTCAATGGAACAAACCTCTCTGAATGCAGGAGTTATGTGTACCTAGGTTGATAACTCAACATGATGAACGACCTAAAACCTGAGTTGTGCAGGAGGAAGAGAGAGCGACATGGAATGCCTTCAAAAGCATCAAAGATATAGCTGAAAAGACAAAGAACATCTAGCTCTGGGCACATCTCTTCGACTCCACCATTCTCCCTGCATTAACATATGCCTCAGAGACCTGGGCCCTACGAAAGCAGAATGAGAACACTATTCGGTTCTTCCAGAGAGGAATCGAAAGAGCTATGCTTGGAATATCATGCCTTACTCAAGTGAGAGAAAGAATCCAGAGTTCCAACCTCCATCAACAATCCAGAGTCAGGGACACTGTATTGTTTGCCAAGATGTCAAAAATCAGATGGGCTGGACATGTAATGTGACTTGGAGACAACTGCCAGACTAGACCCGTTATCGACTGCATTCCATGGGATGTCAAAAGATCATATGGCTGCCCACCTACAAGATTGTCAGACTTCTTCGTCAAGACACTGAACAAAACAATTTGAGGCTCTTTGTATGCCTGAAGCAAGCAGATGCCTTTGGTCTACACTGGCACGTGATAGGGTCAAATGGAATTGTTATTGGTACCCACTCGAGCAAATCAGTGAATAACGGGATGTCAAGTGATCAAGTGATATGGCATAAATATTTTTATCATGAATCTTACTTTGCCCCATTTCAATACCTTACCTTCCCACAGGTCCCTACTTGGGACATTCATGTAGTTATTCCAAGAGTACTTGGCCACATTGGATAAACCATAATGCATTCAATTCTCCTAGTAGTTCAAAGAGACATGCCAATGCACTTCCGGGCAAATTGATGTGTCTCTGATTCTAAAGGTAATGCCATAGTGAATTATTCTGATGGCTTTTGGACCTTAGTGGTATTTAGAGCCTGAATCAGCTGGCTATATATTCATAATAAGAAGTATTACTGCCATTCTCTACAAATTACATGCTGAACTGCTTTCGGGTTCAGAAATGCAACCCCTCCCAAAGTTGCTAGGAGATTTTGCCTCAGGGAATCAGCTCAGCTTTTTGTGAAGCTTGAGCCATTGGGCCCCTCTAAAGATCTGCATTTCAAAAGGATCTGCATTTCAAAAGGATCTGGCTTCATCTCTAAATAGCCCAGCCTATCTAGGATGGGCTTGGCTAGAGGTTTTGACAGCCTTCTATCTATAAAATAAGCTAGAAGAAAGAGAAGCTCCCTTTTTTTTCTATTTGGGCTTCTCCTTGCCTTCTACCTCACCTCTCCGTCTCTCCATTCTCTTCCCTGTTAGGCCTTAGCACATGGTAGTGGCCATCTTTGCACAGGATTCTAAACCTACACTGGCCAGGGCCCAGCTAGGAACCTAAGTTAGGGGGTTTCCTGTTGTTGGATTTTATTCCAGAACCTGTGAGAGTAAAGCTGCACTGGATTCCTGAGTTTTCATCCATTCCTCACCGGCTTTGGAGGTAGAAGGGAAACCAATTCCTGGTATTGTTGGGGACCCCAGTGGATCCCCTGAGACATGACCACTTGATTTTATGATTAAAACAGGTAAAAGCCAGGCGTCCCTCCCTCTCAATTCCTGAACAAGTCAGAGTAAAGTAATCAAAATGAATAGGAGACAGACAAATTTTTTGTGTTACAAAGGCTGTAGAAAGCAGTAGTATATGCATAAACCTTAAAATTAGACTGGAGTTTGGATCCTGGATATACTCATTCCTAGTCTTATTGTCTTTGGTGGTTTTCTTTCAAATGATGTTTACACAGGTTAAAATGGGGTTTTAACCTGAGTAAACAGCTGTCCATCTTCCACAGCTGTCACCATGTTCACTCACCCTCTGGTTCTATCTTTTCCCAACAAGGTCTCTTAGGCGATGTTCAACAAGCAGCTAAAATTCATGGAAACATCAGTCCCTATAGCTGAAAACTTCAGGGCACACTCAGGAAGTGAGTGTACCAAGTATCAGCCCTTCCAAAGCTCCTGCAGGGCCATACACACATCACAACTGCAGTCATGCCAAGGGCTGAATTCTACTACTTCACAAATGTTTTCTGCATAGACAAAAGCTGTAAAATAATTCCAGGTACCCCAGTTTTCAGGCTGATAACCCTGGTGTTTCTCAGCATGAGAGTGACTAACCTCCTCCTGATCCCCATACTTTCAGAAGCCCTGGAAGTCATGCCTACCTCCCATAACCACCATCATGTCAACTCTCTGCCCCAGACCATAGATCTTAAAATTTTTTGTACACCTCCTAATTCCTCAATACTGAAATTCCATTAGGAGCAGACCAAATGAAGTGGGAAAGCTCCGTAGAAGTTAACTGAGCTCACAAACAATAATACAATAACAATAAAGCAGTAACAATGGCTCTGTTAAAGCGAAAGTGAATTCACCTGTGCTTGTGGGTTCTTGAGGATTGTATGAAAGAATTACAAACAAAACTCAGAAGGTTGAAAGTTAGTTTAATGTATAGAGGTTTCCAAGTTCCTTCCCCAAATCTCTAGCCTCTCTATTATCCATGAATGAATTTCTGGTCCTGTTCCAAGCAGTCTACTCACATCCACAACAATGGCCTGGTCCTATTCCTGTGCTACTCTCAGCGTCTGCCGCTGGGCCTCCCACTGTACCCCAGCAGTCCCTGTTGTCCTGTCCCAGCTTTCCCTAGTCTCCAGCCTCTACCCTGTACATGTGAGTGAGACTCCTGTGCTCAGTACCTTGCCCTGTACCTGGGCATCCGTGCCCTGCCTGAACCTGGGCTACCCTGGACATCCAAGCCTTACCGTAACCTGGCCTCTGAGCCTGGCCCATATCTGTAACAGCCCTTGCCTGGCCTTTCATGGCCTATCTGAACTGGGCCCTTTACATAGTCATGCAGTCCTACCTGATCCAAGGAGAGAGGGAGGGAGTCAGTTGGGAGCAACTGGCCAGAGAGTGAGAGAAAGCTCTTCCCTTCTCTTTCCTCACTGTGGGAGGAGCCTGGGGTTGCCTTTATTTGCTGCCAAATCCTGCCCCTGGTATCCCCTTCCTACATTTTGATTGGCTACCTAATCCTTGGATGGGATTAGTTACCTGAGACTTGCTTTCCTCCTTAGCTCCTAACAATAGCTTAATAAATTATCAGGCAAGGATTGAACAACCCTGTGATCAAATTTTCACATAAAATTTTTGATTTTTTATACTTAATTGATTTTAATATTGGAGCTTGGCTATTTAATCAATTTCTCTAAAATTCTACATTTGTGTAGATACAATTGTATCTAAATTGTGTCCACATTTAAAACGCTAAAACTATATCAACACTTGTAGTCTTTCTCTACATTAAAATAAATAATACATTTAGAAATACAAATGGGGTGTAAACCACACCTTGGATACTGTTGTAAAAATAAACTATGACAATGAATGTAAAGAACCTGCCACAATTAATTATTAACAGGCAATAGCTACCTTTTTAACTAAGTGACTATTCACTAATTTAGTTTTTAAAGAAATCACAATGCTGTGTACAAATCCGGCAGATTCCTTTGCTCTGATAATAGAAAGTCTTTCTTTTACTATCGTAAAGCCATTTTGTCATTCTGGTGGAACACCGTGCAATGTAAACAATAGGATCCTGATTAAATTGATTAACTATGGGACCTTGGGTAAGACACTTAAATTCTTTATACCTTTTCATTATGTTGTTGTTCCTACTTATCTTATATTGTGAGATCCATCAAGTAAGTTTCCATCCAATGTAACTAAACATTAAGAAACCACTTAATGAAAACTGTTGCAGTGTTATTTAACTATGGGGCTCACACACAATTAAACAACAATCTGCATACTAAATATACAATATAAAAACAGGTAATCCTGCTATTAGATAGTGAAGTGTGCAGTTTATGAGCCTAAATTATATTCCAACGGGACTTGTGGGAGTAGAGAGAGTAGTTTTTTCTTTGTTTTTGGTTTTGCTAAGTAAAGGAAAATTGTAGCTCACATTATTATAAAACCCTAATCTCTCTTCTAAAATCAGATATAATCAGCTTCTTCCAGATCATAGCACTACTTAATACCAGCTAGAAATGTCAGTATAAGTATTAAGGTTCTCTATCTTTCCTTCAACATGCATGAGCTTAGACTCAACAACAGAAGTTCATGAATTTCTGATGTAATAAAAGATAATAACACAAACTAGAAAACAGTATTCTAAGAAGTATAGGATATATGGTATAAATTCTGCCCATTGAATGACTTTGGAAGTAGAAATCATTTTACTTACAAAAGGTCATTAAAAATACTCCACAAACCTGGCATGAAGTAAAGGGAAGAATCTAGACACTTTGCGATGCTTAACTCTTAAAGTTCATCTCCCAGATCATATTTGAGTCATCTTTCCTCAGGTACAAGGTTCAATATTGAACTTTGGCCTAGTTTCAGTGACAAGAATACCTTTCGCTTATAACCACTTTGAGGGATAGTAAAAGATTCTATGTGCTCAAGCTGTAATCATTCTAATATGAATACACTTCATACGTTAGCAGTAAATTAGCCCCCTGTTCCAAACAAGGTTGTGCCAGGAAAAAAAAAAAAACTTTCCAAGCCAGTTTAGTAAAATTAAATGGCTGCTCCTTTCAGTGGAAGCAGCAATTAAAAAAGCACAGCTCTGATGTCAGATAGACATTCTTGGAAAATATTAATCTCTTTTATTGAGCACAATGAGGCTACTCTTAGGGCCAGATTCTTTCCCACCATAATGCCCTAAGGGTGGGACCCAGTGGTGGGCTCTGTTTTCAAGGCAATAAAACTTCCTAAAACCTAAATGTTTGTACCCTCCTGAAAAACGCTGTCAGATAAGGATGTGCATGGCCTTCTGAATACTTTGTTGCAATGGCTCAGGATGGTGTGTTCAAAAAACTTAGTATAAAAGGCTTAAACTATGCTCAGTAAATGGGAACTGCTTTCCAGAGCATCCGCACACCCCCTGCATTGATGTCTTTATTTCCTTCTGTGGCAGCTGTGAGGCAGAAGCTTCCCCCCCAGTCCTTCCCCCAAATCCTTCCCTCTCCTTTCCCAGGGATGAAGTCCAGAAAGATCCAGGTCTCCGTCCTTATGCCAGGTGCTGCTAGCCAGAGCCCCTGGATATCTTTAACTTTAGCAGTGGCATATCTTTGTGTGTGTGTGTGTGTGTGTGTGTGTGTGTGTGAGCTGTAACCTTTTCTGTCTGTGATTGTAGTAATGGACTGGATAAAACTGTATTTATAGAAGAATTTTTTTTGAACCAAACTGCCTATGTGAAGCTACCTCAAGCACTTGGAAAAAACTGAACTATTATGGGTGATTTGAAAAGTGGGAAGCAGAGAGCAAGAAAAGAAAGTAACACTGAGAAGAATCTTTTTTACCTTTTGCTCAACCAACTCTCCCCACCAACACCCCCATGGTCGTTCAGAGAAAACCCTGGAATGGGTCATTACTGGTCAAGTTTGCTCTGAACACCTAAAGTCACAGGCACCCTCGAGCTCTGTGAGGCAGCTGTCAAACTGATGCAGGTGGATCCCACGGGTGACTTACGTGAGGCCGGAAGAGGAGAGAGATGGTCGCTTTCTCCCCAGCAGCCTCTGCCACCCGGGACCCACTGGGCAGGCTAAGGACTGATAAAGTCTGTCATGAGCCCCTGCAAGGCGTGGGACTGAGCCCCACCAGCTCCACCAGGTGGCCGCAAGCCACACCTGACGCCTGCTTGATCTCTAGGCACAGGAGTTGATCCCCACCACCCGAGGTTTCTCGGGAGCCATAGACTCAGGATGGAGTGAGGAATTGTACTTTGCAAGAAAGGAAAGTCAGTCCTAGGCCTTACCCAGGGCTGCCTTAGGGTTCTTGTCTTCCTCGCAGAAAAGAATTTTTAGGAAGTGAAATGGGTTTTATTGAGGTTTTAGGAGAGGGGGAGGGGAGAGAAAGTAAGAGAGAGAGTATACATCTCAAGAGGGGAGATGTGGGCAACACACGTGCTCAGGCACTACATGTGCTTCGCCACATGGGCTCAGGCAGCATGTGTGTCCATGCAGCATGTGTGTGCTGTCCTTTGGTCAGGACGGCTTTTATAGATTTCTCCCCAAGTTACTCGATATGGAGCTTCAACCTCGGTTACTAGGGCCGCTGCCAAGGGGAGTAGACTTTGGGAGTGGTCTTCTTTGACTGGAATGCTTTGGAGTCTTCTGTGAGCTGGGTCCTGAGTGGGAAGGCTGATTTATCTCCCTCAGGAGATTTAATTAGCTAAAGCCATTAGAAGGGCCTGTGGCCTAGGGCTTCACACATTTCCTCTGGCCTTCCCTGCCCCAGGGTCTATTGTTGATATGGTCTTATCAAGTCTGGTTCCTTGTGACAACAGGTGTGACTCTGGATTGCTGAAGGACCAGTTTTCTTACTTCTTCAGGAATTTTTATTGTCATGTGGCTCCCCCTCTGTCTGCTTGCCTACAACAAAACTGGTACTGAAGCCCAATTGTCCTTCAGGGCATGCAAAAGAATGTGAGGGAAGAGAAAGAGAGAGAGAAGCAAGTTCAATAGAATAGGTTTCTTCAGAGTAGGAAAAAGCAAAGAAAGGATTTGATAAGATTTTCTAGTTTCTTCAAGTTGTCTTGGCCTACAGTTCTCTTAGGGCAAAAAAAAAATCTGGGTATTTTCACAGGCAAAACATTACACCCTTGATAGTCTTTTCACATTATTTTTGTTTTATGTTTGATTGGGCACCGCACCAGTGACCTCAAGAATTACCTCTGACTCTGTGCTCAGAAATCACTCCTGGTAGGACTCTGGGGAACATACAGGGTGAGGGAGATCAACCTGTGTTGATCACATGCAAGGCGAATACCCTACCTGTGATGCTATATCAAGACCCTAAATTCTTCAGCGGCTTCTTCTTCCTTGAGGATGCCCTTAACTTCTCTGAGTGGTGCCTTTCTTTCTCCATCTCAAAGAGCTTGGGTATTGCATTGCAATACCCAAGAGTGTGATCTTCATGCCTTTTGGCTACACCGGATTTAGGCGATTTATTTTTGTTTTTACTTTTTTTTTTTATTTTGGGGTGACACCCGTGATGCTCAGGGGTTTCTCCTGGCTCTGCACTCAGGAATTACTCCTGGTGGTGCTCGGGGACCATATGGGATGCCGAGGATCAAACCTGGGCGGCATGGGCCGGCCGCATGCAAGGCAAATACCCTACCCGCTGGACTATCGCTCCGCCCCCAATTTATTTTTGAATTGAATTATTTTCCACAAGCTCGATAACAGACCCATTGATCTATTTGCAACAGAACCAGTTTCCAACAGTTCTTTACCAATGAAAGAGGTAGACTCAGTTCTCAGTTTCCCTTGCCAGTGAGAAAGACAGCCACAATTTCTTCTCTCCAGATAGTCCTTCTCCATCTTTCCCCCATCAACCTGACACGTTCCACCCACAGAGTTCAGTCTCAATAATCCCAGGGCTTCTCAGGAGCCCTAGGTCTAGACTAACTGGGAAACTAAGAAGATAAGCAATCCTGGAGTCTATGCTGAAGGAGAAACTAAGGCAATTGGCAATTAGGCCAGAAGATTTGTTTCCCTTCCACTGAAAAGGAAGCCACAGTTTCCCTTGCCGCCTTTCCTCCATTAGCTTGACACATTTCCTTCCCATAGTCCTCCCCAACAGCCCTAGAGATTTCCAGTATCAGAAACCTTTCCCATATTAACCTGATATATTTTCTTCCCAAAGTCCTGCCCCAGCAACCCTGGAAATTTCCAGAATCATAAACTTCTGTCCTGGAGTTTAAGTCTACTCTGACAGGGAAACTAAGAAAAGGGGGAAATTGCCCAGAAAATTTAAACCAGCTAGACATCATTGTAATTTTCTGTCATCTTTGCATCTTGTTAAAAATTTTTTCTTTCTTAAAACAGCTTGATTTACAAATGTCTTCACAGTACAGATGGCGCAAGCATTCACTGTTCAACACCAGTCTAACCACCAATGTGTCCCTAACACTCACCAAAGGCCACTGCCACCCACCCACTCCCTATGCCACGCTGCCAGCTCCCTAGCCAGCTGCAACCACATTGATCATTGCAACAAATATATGGGAAAGGTCCTGCAAAGACCTGGCCCTCAACTGGGTTGTTATGTTAACATGGCATGTGGCTGCGGGAAGGAGCTGTATCAGTTGTGCCTCTGGTCATTCCTCCCAGAGAATTACTGATCAGTCCCGGTTCATGGTCGGTGGTGAATGGCATCTACACTGCTCGTAGTCATGCCCACTGGGTCATTGGAGCTGGTGGGGAGGAGAAGAGAGGGCCCCAATACCCACTCCAAGCCTGGTCATTGCACTCACAGCAACCCCCAATATTTATAGGCCCTAGAACCTGTGATGAAACTGGCTATGGACAGACCCAGTTTTCCCTTCTCACTCCTTTATGGGCAGCTCGCTGCAGGAAGGAGCTGCATCAGTTGTGCTTCTGGTCATTCTCCTGTAGAATTACTGATCAGTCCTGGTTCATGGTCAGTGGTGGATGGCGTCCTCATCTTTGCATCTTTTGTAAGCACTTGGCAACTGATAAGGGAAGCCAGGAGCCCTTAAAAGGGCCTAGACAAAACTCCCTTTTAACTTAGCTCTGTACTAAGTTCCTCCAACTAGGGAGCTACTTTTCTTTTCTCTTCCGTTTCCCAAAAAACTTTTCTACTTTCGAGCTCTGAGTCTGAGCATCCTCATTATTCTGTATTTTCCTCTTGAATATATTGAAGAATCTGGGATTCGTGCAAGAACACAGAGACCCAAAGCCACTTTTTTCTGCCTCATCTCATCACTAGGTGCCCCGCCTCCCTTCCCCACCCCGTGAGCCTGCAACAGAACCAAAGTACCTTACTCATCTTCCACTGCTGTTTAAAATGCATATACTCAGGATTCTGACATTTATTCTACTATAAAATAAACAGATTATCTGGACCCCATGTGACTTGACAAGATCACGTGGCCGCCCACCTACAAGATGGTCAGACTTCTTCGCCAAGATCCTGAATGAACCATTTGAGGTTCTTGGAATTCCTGAACAAACCACATGTCAGTGGGCTACACTAGCATGTGATAGGGTCAAATGGAAACATTACTGGCACCCGCTTGAGCAAATCAATGAATAACGGATGTCAAGTGATCAAGTGATCAAGATAAGCAGATTAAAAGCAATATCTCTAAGATGAGGAAAACACTTGATGAAATTAATGATTGTGCATATATATATACATCTGACAGCATGTTTCTGAAAACGAACTTTATTGGTGGAATTATCATAGACTTTATAGTCAGGCAGAAAATAATATGTCTTAAGCCAGTGTCTCTTAGTTGTATATTTAAGGAAGTTCCTTACAACTTTCTGAAGTGGGAAGAAAATGTATTAACCTGCTGGAGCATGGCTACAATATATCTGGTGGTGTCAGATAGCAGGAGAAATAGCAGGATCCTGAGGGTTGAGGGAAGGAAAGAGAAGAATTAGGAAATGAGATGTACAGATGAGATGTACAGTAGAGAGAAGATCCTAGAACTGTTCTGCTAGAAATTGTTTATTTCCTTCTCTGCAAGGTCATCACTTGATGAAGCACTAGGCCCTTCAACAAGCCTCAGAGGTCTTGGTGGTCCCACATGGTTTAGCTGAAGGAAAGCGTATCCAATTAAAATTGTCTAATTGGTTTCATTCTACTGTTACAATGACCTTCTTTGCTTCCTACTGGGTTTATTAAATATTCATCTTTATTAATTTTTTCAGCAAGCATACATGAGATGTTCTGGATCTGAAACATTTTCATTAATGAGCTCACAGTAAAATAATGTTTGTCATCCCTCACTTCCCTGCTCCTTTGCTAAGACCTGAGTCTTTATTCCAATTGAGCCAAAGAACATATTTGCCTACATGACTGGCCATGGAAAAGGAGTAAGAAAGGAATGACAGATTTTTTTTTCCTTCAAAGGGAAAGAAAAGAGTTCTTAAGAATATATAGGCATAAATTCTGCATAAAAACAAATGAACACAGTTAGACATCTAATTGTTGTTATTAAATGATTCATGAATTAGCAAGTTAAAAAGTAATTGAGTAAAAAGATGCTGCAAGGAATAATACAAATGAAATGTAAATTGATCTAAATAAAGTAGAACAAGTATTAGAAAATTATAGAAGATTATTTCAGGGAAAGCTATCTTCCCTCAGGAGATGGAAGGAAGTCTTATCATAGTGTTTATCAGGGAAATTCAGATTTCCTGGTTTAAGGTTTAACATTGGGAGAAGTTGAAATTTGATTAAATAAATTATTAAGTCTATGAGGGGACCCACATAGTGACTCTGTTTTGGTCTTTTTCCTTCTATTTTTAACAATCGCAAATTGAATATACAAATGACACACATTTTCCTTACAAGGCAATATTTCAGAATACAATTACAATTTTCTTCATATTTTCATAGCTAACTTATCTGTCTCTCCCTATAAATAGATAGACAAATGAAACTTTTTGAAATGGTGGGGTAATATTTAGCAATTATCTATGGGGTCATTTTGGCAAGAAAATAACTACACAAGTGAAAAACATTCTATTCATAGGGCCATAGAAGTGGAACTATGAAAGCCTGCCCCACATGAGGAAACAGCCCTATGCAGGCACTATAAAACTTAGCAACATTTATATCTTTCTGCATATCAACAAGACCTATCCCTAGTTTCTTTCTAGTCTCTGCACAGTGGGAAAGATGGGATGAGACCATCCCATCTTTCTTGATCAGATGCAAAGAAAGTCCAAGTGCAGATGAAGACCATGGGGGGAAATCCCATGAAAATAGACTGTTCTAATTGTGGGCCCTAATGTACAGATCTTCTATCCCCATGACTGTTTGCAGTACACTACAAATGAGCTGTACCTGCTTGGTGATCACTGTGAAACCACAGGAGAAAGAATCCTAATGATGGGATTCTTTCTGCCCCTAATCAGTGGGGCAGCTGGGTCTGGGGAAGTGTGCTGGATAGGTCAGACGAAATACAGTTGACATGAGTTCATGATTAGCTCTGACACTAAGGTCCTGCCAACCTCATTAACGTGGTTAGCAAACTGCACCTGAGACCCACTTGATCTGCACAGCCTGGGAATGAATTTCCACCACCCAGATATGCAGGAAGCCATGGTTCTTAGTTTGAGATAAAGTTATTCTATTTGTAGGAAAATGATGAAATCCCAACCTCCACTGAGGTTCAGGTCCTTGCCATTCATCACAGAAAAGTATTTCAAGAGAAGACAAAGAATAAAGAAAAATTCTTACACAGGATGAAAAATATTAAGGGTAGAAAAGGGCTTCTTCAGAGAGAAGAGACTCAGACATTAAGAGAGAAAATATCCAAAGAATGCGCAGATCTCCCAAAAGGAGTGTTCTGAGTTGCTTTGATAGGTTGATAATCCAAGAGTCTTAGTTTTGTTTGTTCTTTCAGGATAACTCAGCTTGGGCTAAGAGTCAGTGTTAGTTAATTGTCAAGAACTATGGTTTTTGTTTGGGGGAGAGGGTCTAACCCTTTGATGTTCAGGGGTTACTCCTGGTTCTTCACTCGGGAATTACTCTGGGTGATAATTCCTGGGGACCATATGGGATGCTAGGGATGGAACCTGGCTCTCTGCCTGCAAAGAAAATGCTCTGTCCACCTGGCCCCAGGAGAAGTAACATTAATCCTTGTATTCCTTCCATTTTGTTAGTCTTATCAGGATATCATTCTTGCTTGTGAATTATATAAAAAAGGTCTGGCCCTTGACCTAAACTGAAAGCAGTATGACTCCTTTATAGATTATATCTGTCTCTCCAAATATTTCCTGTTTTTACGACATTTGTCTCTTCATACATTTATTGGTCTTATGGCTCCATGAAACTTTCTTCCAAGGCTGTCCAAACATCAATTGGAGAGTATAAACTATCTGCATGCTCTTTAAAAAAATCTCTACCCAATTAAAAATTGTCCTGACTTTGCTCAGGATGATCAACTTAGTAATATTCTCCGTGTATCTCTCCTATTCTGTAGCATAATTTTCTTCCACAACAAACTTTGGGAAACAAAGTCTGAACTCATAAATTCCTGGTTTTTTGAAATATAGTGAACTAATGTCTGTAATAATAGAATATATGCTTTTTGTAGCTCAACAGCCTATAAACACAAAAATGTAGTTAAATTCTATTTCTTAGCTCTCCTTCAATTTTTTTTTGGCTTTTTGGGTCACAGCCAGCTATGCTCAGGGGTTTCTCCTGGCTCTGCACTCAGGAATTACTCCTGGCGGTGCTTGGGGGACCATACGGGATGTCAGGAATCGAACCCAGACCAACACAGGCCGGCCATGTGCAAGGCAAACACCCTACCTGCTGGGCTATCACTCCGCCCTCATTTAAATTTTAATTAATTTAAAATATTGGAGATTTCCTATAGAAACCCAGAACCCTGATGCCACAAGAAGGAAATGTAAAACAAAGCCAAGCATGGTTAAGTTCTTCCATTACTAAGCAATACGATTTAGAAAATCAGGACTTTTTATAAAATTAATGATAAGGTTGCTTATGAGATTGGACCAAAATGGCAGTTTAGAATAGACTTTTAATGTCTAAATGTAGAACAAAAAGCATTTTAATTTGAAGTTTGGATCTCAAAAGTGCTGACTCCCACAGAGATACACTTTACTGAGAACTCAAGTTAATCACATATAATCACAATATGATTTTATTAAAAGAAGCTCACATTACCAAAATGGGGGTACATGGCAGTTCACTTGGCAGTGAAACAAGGGGAGATAAATGAACCCCTTTGAGGCTTAGGGTGCATGAGCAGGATGACTCTGGGCTCTGCCAAGATCCTGGCAGTGTTAATTGGGAGGTCATTTTTCTGAATAAAAGTTCCCAACAAATGAAAACTGAAGAACCTTCAAGCATGGTGTCAGAAGCACCAAATATTGGCTTAAGATAATGACATATTTATCTTATGTAAGAGATATGTAATTAATACCATATTTTCACTTTATTAAAATGATATGTAATCAAGACCACTTATTAATTTTTTATTTTATTTTTGGAGTCACATTTGGTGGTACTTTGGGCTTAATCCTGTCTCTGATCTTGGGGAGTTGCTCCTGGTTAAGCTCTGGAGATCATATGTCACAGATCAAACTCATGTCAGCCTCAACTAAGGCCAGTGCCTTACCTGCTATATTATCTCTCTAGCCTCCCACCTGAGATTATGAGGTTTACGGAACAAATATGAAACATTCTGCATTCAGCACAACCACCATACCTACTTTACTGTCTCTGCCCTCCTTATTTAAATGGAGATGGGGTAATTCTAAGAAAACACCAGAAATAGAAAAGAATAAACGCTCATTGGAACAACTTGATAAACATTACCTTACTAGGCAAGCATAATTACCATAGAAGGGATAAGATATGTTGATATCATGAAGAAGATATTTTCTTTTTTTAAGGAAAACAATAACAAGCCTCAGCTAAGGAACATTCTACAAGCTATCTTATCCATTCTCAAAAGCTCTTAAAATCATAAAAAGAAGGAAATTCTGAACTGCTTGAAAAGCCAAGAATGTGTATCCTAGATAACCCCCTGAATGACCTTAAGAAAGAAAAAAATTAAGAACTAAAGAATTCCAAATAAAGTTTGTTGTTTAGTTAATAATAGTGAAAAAATACTGGTGTGTTAATTGTAATAATTGGACATACTAACACAAGATGTTCATGATTGAGAAAATATAGGAGGAATACACACATGAGTATCTTGCACTCAAAGTTTTCTATACATACGAATTTGTTGTGAACTAAAATTGTTTCCTAACATTGACATCTTATTCCTAAACATTTACACAATGGAAATGTTCTGAAAATTAACATCCACATTAAGACCTCATTTCCCTGATGAGCAGCTTTCAATTGTGGTTGTTTCTTGAGAAGCATGATTACTCGTTATTCATACATTTAAATAGGCAATCAGTGCCATCACATAAGAATCATCACATCTCAGTCCAGAATACAAAATGTAAATTTATCTGAAGGGAGAGTAACTGCCAAAATTGATTCCCTATGGTACAACTGGTGTACTATAAAATTAAAACAATGTCCTCTAACCTTATGTTTATATGTTTACTTCCTCCAGACTTCCACTAACCAACATACAAAGACAAGACACAGAAGTAGCAAATAGGTAAAAGAGTTCTAGACTGGGACTGCCAAAACCACATACTAAGGGTGGGGTGGGAGGGCAGGCAGTCGGGCCATGTTCCCCCTGGTCAATGTCCAGGCAGCCACACTCAGACATCAACAGCTGCCACCAAGCCTTTCTACTCCCAGACTCCACTGCCTCCTGACTGAGCACCACAGAGCCGACAAAATGCCTGGAAGTTCAGATACAAGATCTTTTTTTTGGCTGAAAACTTCAGGCCTTTTTGAGTTGGGGTGAGTAATTTCCCTCAACCTCTCCATATTTCTGGAAGCTCTATCAGTCACACCCACACTCCACCACCTCTGCCATTTTAGCTCACCGCCCAGTTAAATATTATGAATTTACATCATCTGCAAGTTCTGCAATATTAACAATCTGGTAGGACCACACCAAATCAGGTGGGAATGTAATATAGAAGCCAACTAAACTTGAGCAGCATAACATTAACACAGAAGGCTGAATTAGCAACAAGAGCTTAGTAAACTTTCAGATAAAGACTTCTTATGCCTTATGATGGGATGAAATGATTTTCAGAAATTTTCTTTACTGACGTATTTTTTTATCATCACATTAGTCATTTAGTATTAACAAGCAATATAAATAAGTAATTTTGGTACTGCTATAGGAACAGGCTTGAGGAGTGGTTGGAAAAAATGGGGACAATGGGGGAGGGAAGGTCACAGTGGTGGTGAGATCAGTGCTGGAATATTGATGTCCGTAACAAGTGCATCAAGACTAACTTTGTAAACCACAGAATTTAAATGAAGTGTAAAAAGAGAGAGAGATAAGATACATTAGCCCATAAAAACAGTTTATACATCTCAAATAAGCCATAGAGAATCAAATTATATCTTTTTAAATCACATTATTTTATTTCTTGTTTTAATAATAGAATAATACAATATAGAATAATACAATAATAGTACAAATAATTCAAAACATCCTGATACTTAAAAAATGAATTAAAAATATAAAACATCATATTTAGTTACACAACCATTATTATTGGGTTTTTTTTTTTTTTTTGCTTTTTTGGGTCACACCCGCAATGCTCAGGGGTTACTCCTGGCTCTGCACTCAGGAATCACTCCTGGCGGTGCTCAGGGGACCATATGGGATGCCGAGGATTGAACCCGGCCAGTGCAGGCTGGCCACGTGCAAGGCAAACGCCCTACCCGCTGGGCTATCGCCCGGTCCCTACAACCATTATTATTGTTAACCCTGTGAAAACCCTTAGGATTTTTTGAATATAAAAAAGATGATATTGGTGGTGGGAAATGTACACTGGTAGAGGGATTGGTGCTGGAACAGTTCATGACTGAAACCCAAACACGACATCTTTGTAATTGTATATCTCATGATGGTATAATACAAAAATATTTCTAAATACAGATGATGCAGCATCCCTGTGAATATTCTAAGACATTTCTTTATTGTTAGAAATACAAATGTATGATCCGTGAACATCTTTATATATTCATTTTCTTGAAAGTACATTAAAAACTTGAACGCTCATTAAATACATGTAATTTTATGTGCATTTTTTTACCTATATTTGTTAAGCAATGACCCATGAGCTTTTCAGATCAACAAATACAATTCTTTATAATATTTTGTTGTATGAATAGTATTTCATTAGTTTATATATACTTTTAAATTATTATTCTGGAGACTAGCACTAGTATAGTGAGGAGGGCATTTGCCTTAGACACAACTAAAATGAATTTTATCATCAACATTACATATTCCCATATGGTCCCTCAAACACTGCCAGGAGTGATCCCTGAGCATCACTGAGTGTGTAATACTGAAAAGTAAAAGCAAATAAATTATATATATGAAATTTAGTTTTTATGCAAAATATAGACTAAATACACACATATACATATATGTCTATATACATAACATATACATACACATATACATATATGTATATATACATAACATATATATAATAACATATTTATATTTATACATATATACATATATGATCCCAGGGGACAACAAAAGATCACGTGGCCTCCCACCTACAAGATGGTCAGATTTCTTTGTCAAGACCTCAATGAACAGTTTGAGGCCCTTCATATTCCTGGAACAAACAATGCCATTGGGCTAAACTGGTATGTGACAGGGACAAATGGAAACATTACTGGTGCCTGCTCGAGCAAATCTACAAATAACAGGATGTCAAGTGATCAAATGCTCAAGTGATACTGTATCACTGTCTTCCCGTTCGTCATGGATTTGCTTGAGTGGGCACCAGTAACATCTCAATATGTCCTGTCTCATGCAAGTAGAGCCCAAGGGCACCTGCTTGCTCCAGGAACATAAAGAGCCTCAAACCATTCTATCAGGTCATGGGAAATAGGACTATAATTGTTACTGGTATTTGGCATATCAAATACGACACGGTAGCTTGCCAGGCTCTGCCATGCAGGTAGCATACTCTTGTAGTCACCTCTAAATCCATCATTTATTGATGAACCATGCAGTGCAAGCGGCCGTGTGAGCTGGGCTGTGATAGGCTGGTCTTCTGGGTGGAGTTCTGATGAGGGGGAGTCCAGATGTGGAAAATGGAGGCCCACATGGAGTGGGGTCGTCTGGCTTGTTGCGAGGCTCTGCTGGGGTGGTGGGCCAGGGCTAGAACCTGCTATCCCTCCCTGGGCGCCTCGTGAGCAGCTGGGCACAGGGAGAGCCAGTAGCAGCTCTGCCCCATGTCTGTGAGTCTCTGGATCAGCATACCTGGGCCGGATTCAGAAAAGACTGCTGCAGGGTGGATCTCGATGAGCCTGGCTGTGATAGGCTGGTCTGCTGGGTGGAGTTCTGAGGAGGGGGAAGTCTGGATGTGGAAAAAGGAGGTCCTCATGGAGTGGGGTTCGCTCTGACTTATTGTGAGGCTCTGCTGGGGTGGCGGGCCAGTGCTAGAACCCACCATCCCCTCCCAGGCACCTTGTGAGCGGCTGGGCACAGGGACAGCCAGTAGCAGCAATGTCCCATGTCTGTGAGTCTCTGGATCAGAATACCTGGGCCTGATTTAAAAAAGACTCCTGCAGGGTGGATCTTGATGAACTGGGCTGTGATAGGCTGGTCTGCTGGGTGGAGTTCTGATGAAGGGGAAGTCCAGATGTAGAAAATGGAGGCCCTCATGGAGTGGGGTTCATCTGGCTTGTTGTGAGGCTCTGCTGGTGTGGCAGGTCAGGGCTAGAACCTGCCTTCTTTCCGGGGGCCTCATGAGTGGCTGGGCACAGGGAGAGCCAGTAGCAGCTCTGCCCCCATGTCTTTGTATCACTTGATCATTTTTTGTTTGTTTTTGGGCCATCTATACATTTTTGTTTGTTTTTGGGCCACGCACAGTGGTGCTCAGAAGTTACTCTTGCCTCTACATTCAGTAATCACTGCTGGTGGAACTTTGGGGACCTTACAGGCTTCCAGGGTTCACACCTAGGAAGACAATATGCAAGGCAAGTAACTTACCCATCAAACCTTTACTCCAGTCCCTAAAAATATCTTAATGTAAACAGTTAAATTTGTCACAAAAATATTGGTCACAGTTTCTTTTGAAGAACAGAAACTTCTTATTTTAATGTCAAATTTGTTTATCTTTACTTCTACTTGCTTTGGTGTTTTATCTTTGAAGATTCCTTTAGCTTCAATGTCATAGAGCATTTTACCTACATTTTCTTTCATGTGCCTTATTGATTAAGGTCTGATGTTGAGGTCTTTAATTCATTTTCATGAGAGCCCAGATATTGGGAAAGAATACCCAATGCCCATTTAATAAGGTTACTGGTAGAACTTTACAAGATAAGGCACTGGCAAGATAAAACCTTAACAAGAAAAAATCCAACCTCATCAAAAGTTGGGGAAAACAGAAACTTCCTAAAAGGAGAAATTCAAATGATTGAAAGGCATATGAAAAAACTGCTCTTCATCATTAATCATCACGGAGATGCAAGCCAAAAAATAATGAGATATCATCTCACAAAAAAGAAACTGATATACATTTTAAAAATGGCAAGAACAACCAGTGTTGATTTAGGAGAAAGGGACTCTCATTCATTGCTGGTGGGAAAGATTGACTGGTAAGCCTTTTGGAAAGCACTATGGACATTCCTCCAAAAACTAGAAATTAAGTTTCCATTTGATCCAGTAATGCCTCTTTTGGAAAACACCCTGGTGTCCAAAAACACATAGCAGAAACACCATATGCATTTTTGTATTCATTGCAGCCCTGTTCACAATAGCCAGAATCTGGAAGCAACCTGAGTGACTGAGAAACAGATGAGTGGATAAAGAAACTATGCTACTCTCCACGATGGAATACTATGCAGCTGTTAGAATGATTTCATGAAATTTGCCTAAAAATGTACAGACTTGGAGAGTATCATGTTTAATGGAATGAGTCAGAAGGGAAGATATTGAATAAACCACTTTCATTTATGGAATATAAAAATAGAATGATATTAATATCCAATTCCAGGGAAAACAGTGTAAGAGAACTTGTTAATGTTTGTAATCTCCATAAGTGCCTGGGGAGTAGAGATTAGGTAAGATATAGAATGGACCAGTTCGACAATAATAGCTGGAAATAGTAACTAGACTGGAACTGAGTATTGAAAGTAGGCAAAGGGATATATATGTAGATATTGCAAAACCACAATGAGTAAAAGGAGAGAGAAACAAAGAGAGAGAAAGGAGGAAGAGAGAGGGAGAGAGAGAAAGAGAGAAAAGAAGAAAAGTGCCTGCCATAGAAGCAGGTTGTTTGTGGGAAAGGAGAGAAAATGGGTTGTTAGTGTTGAAAAAATGTGCACTGGTGGATTGATGGGTGTTGGAACACTGTATGACTGAAACCCAATCATGAACAGCATTGTAATGGTCAATCTCACAGTGATTCAATTAAAAAAAAATGTGTCACATATATTGCTATAGTATAAAAGCAGTGAGTACAAATCAAGAGACCTGATACTGATTTTCCTATGTGTAGAATCATTGTATACCATTGACTTTTCTAATGGCAAAACACTGTCTTCCCGCGGTCATCGATTGGCTCAATGGGACCAGTAACATCTCCATATGTCCTGTCTCATGCTAGTAGAGCCCAAGGGCACCTGCTTGCTCCAGGAACATAAAGAGCCTCAAACCATTCCATCATGTCATGGGAATGAGGTCTATTAATTGTTACTGGTAATTGGCATATCAAATACGATATGGGTAGCTTGCCAGGCTCTGCCGTGAGGGTAGCATACTCTTGTAGTCATCTCTAAATCCAGCCTTTATTGATGAACCATGCGGCACAAGTGATGCGCGAGCCAGGCTGTGATAGGCTGCTTGGCTGGGTGGAGTCCTGACTAGAGGGAAGTCCAGATGTGGAGAATGGAGGTTCTCATGGAGTGGGGGTCGCCTGGCTTGTTGCAAGGATCTGCTGGGGTGGCGGGCCAGGGTTAGAACCTGCCATCCCCTCCTTGGGCGCTCGTGAGTGGCTGGGCAAAACACAAAACGTATTTTTATCTGTATATAGTACTTCAATTATCTGAAATAAAAATACACATATTTTTACCTGTATATAGTACTTCATTATCTGTATATAGTACTTCATTTTTCTATGAAAATATTTGTTATATTCTGTGTACACATTTAAACTTCTTTAAAACATTCCTCTTTATTCTTAAATAAATTGTCTTAATTTCTCTTTGAATTATAATTAATGTATAAATATTCTGTTTTATTCACTAGTCAATAGTATCAGTTTTCCATGTATTATGCAACTTTATTGAGCTACATTATTATTGTAGAGTTTTGAATGTTTGCATATTTTTAGATTCAACAGTATGTTGCTACAGAAAAGGTTCTATTCTTTACAAATAAGTACAGTTTTACTTCTTTGTTTTCAAAGTGAAGAGCTAAAATTACATAATTTTTATTTGACTTATTGTGGTGGATCAGTTTCTCACATAAGTTTTTGTAATGTTGCAGGAGTGGATATTCTCACTCTTTTCCTAATTTTTAAAGGGAAAGCTTCCCTTTAAAATCTCTAAATATGACACTATATGTTCTTTGAGATATACCTAACTTGCTAAGAATTTTATCATCAAAATGATTTTAATTTTGCCATAACTCAATCATACCTATATTTAATATACCCATATTTAAACAATTTGACACACCTGTATTTAAATATAGGTAACATGTTGCAGAACACCTAAGAGCCTCTGCATCTGCCCTGGATTGCCTCCTGAAGGTCACTTAGATAGGGGGTAGTTTAAATGTGGCAGTTTATCTGATCATGTATTCTGTACTGCCAGGTATAAATATTCCCTCATGCTACCACAATCATCTTGGGACTAGCTAGATTTTACCAGCATATTTGCCTGGCCAGGTTGGATCTCTAAGTAATTAGATCAGAGAGAAATGCTGTTTGCCTCTAAGCAAGCAAGCATGGTCCCTGATAATTCAGAAGCAACTAAAATACAAAACTACTGTGAAGTAAAGACAAGAGTCTTGTGAAGTCTTGGAGAAATATTTAACTGGCATTAGTATAGTCTTTGGTACGGAGGCATGCCATCTCAGAAACCCTCTTCTCTACTCTATAAAGGCATTTCCAGGCAGATTTTTGCTCAAGACGTTACCATATAAAAAGGGCCTAGTTAAGGTGCTGAGAGAAATTACCTGAGGGCATTTGACCCTGCCTGCTTCCCATAAAAGTGGGAGGTCTGAGTTTCAGGGGGATAAAACTAGACTGCTTCCTCTCTTGCTCTCTCTTTTAGGCTCTCCTTTGGAACTCGCACTCTTCCTTGGGGTGGCTCTTCCCCTTTCTGCTGGAGTCTTATCTTTGTCTCCTCTCTACAGGGCCTTAACACATGGTGGCCACCATCTTGGCCTACACGTGACTGGGGTTCTAGCTGGGAATTCTAAGCACAGGGTTTTTCCTATTGCTGATTTGTATGCCTGAACCTGTGATAAGTAAAACCATTTTAAAACCTTGCTGGATTCCTGAAATTTCATCCATTTCCACTGGTAGAAGGGAACTCGATTCCGGTATTGTTGGGGGACCCCAGAGGCTCTCTGACAGTAACATACCTATTTTAACATACAGATATCTAAAAAAAACATTACTTGTCACTTCTCTTGTTGTCTTCCCATTGTTCATCAATTTGCTTGGGGGCACCAGTAACATCTCCATATATCCTGTCACATGCTAGTGTAGCTGAATATTTTATTGTACATATGTTAAATGGAAGACATAATCTAACATACCCATATTTAAATAATTATAGCTATTTATACTCTATTTACCTGGTATAATATACCAATGATATTCAAATGTCAAATCAACATTGTATTTTCGGTATAAGTTCCACATTGTTGAACTTATAATATTTTATATTTTTCTGTACTGATTTTCTAAAATTTTACTTTATTTATAGAAGCCAAATTTTGTAGATATTATTACTTTATTCATTTCCTATAATGTGATTGAATTTTGCATCAAATTAATAATATTGACTACACAATGAATTTAAATATATTCTTTTATTGTTGACTTTTGTAGAAAAACTTTTAAGTATTAACAGTGTTTTTTTTTAAAATTTTTCCTCAATTTAATTATTTGAAAGTATTATGATTTACCCATGGCAGAACCTGGCAAGCTACCCGTGGTGTATTAGATATGCCCAAAAACAGTAACAATAATGGACCTCATTCCCAATGAATGAAGACGTTACTGGCGCCCACTGGAGCAAATTGATGAACAACGGAAGACAAGTGACAAGTGATTATGATATACCAAGTTACTCAAAACTGTGTTTTGAGTGCAATATTCCATCACTGATTCTGATACCAGGTGCACCACGCCCCTCTCCTGGTTTTTATTAGCTAAATTGCAACAGGCACCTTTTAAAAAATGTGTGTGTTTAAGTTTGAATCTCATGGCTGCAGTGTGGTTGACTCTGTGTTGTTAATATTTAGCTCTATCATTCCTAACCAAAAAGGGTACATTGACCCTAGTCTACTTTGCTTTCATCTTTCTCATCTGAACGGCCCACAATTCATGGTCTTTTCTTCTCTTTCCTTTTCATTTTCTTTGAGCCCAAGGGTTATAGGGGTACCTACCTCTCTTTAAATCATTGTATTTTCTCGTCTGGTTACTAAGTATCATATAAAGGAAGCATCACCCTCTTGAATCATAAAATTGACAGATATATAGAGATATATATGCATATAAATATGAAGATACACATATATGAAAAGTTGATCTCTCCTTCACTGGTTCATCAGTAAATGCATGAGATGAAAGCCTATTACTGAGAATATACCACCTGCACGGCAGAGCCTAGCAAGCTACCCGTGTTGTATTTGATATGCCAAGAACCAGTAACAATTATAGACCTCATTCCCACAACCTGAAGGAATGGTATGAGGCTCTTCGTGTTCCTGGAGTGAGCAGATGCCCTTGGGCTACACTAGCATGTGACAGGACATATGACATATGGAGATGTTACTGGTGCCTGCTCGAGCAAATCGATGGACAATGGGAAGATAAGTAATACATATATGTTTATATATGTATATCACATATATATTACATCATCAATATATATTTATATATTACATCTTCAAGATCCACTGCTCTATTGTTGGACATTTAGTTTGGATTCCAGATCTTAGCTATTGTACTTGAGTATTGCAATGAACAGTAGTGTGCAACATCCTTTCGAATGAATGGCTTTATGTCCTATTTTGGTTTGGGGAATTTTGTCCTGTCAATTGTTTGGGGCCCTTTGAGGATAAATGCTCAAAATTGGAAATTATGGGTCATATGGGAATTCAATTTTAAGTTTACTGAGAATCCTCCATACTGTTTCCCCAGAGGGTTTGAACCACGCGCCATTCCCACCAGCTGTGGAATGGGAGTTCCTTTCGCCACATACCAGTCAACACATATTGTTCCCATTACTTTTTTTTTTTTTTTTTGGGTCACACCCAGCAATGCTCAGGGGTTTATCCTGGCTGTGCACTCAGGAATTACTACTGGCGGTGCTCGGGGACCATATGGGATGCTGGGAATCAAACCCGGGCTGACATAGGCCAACCAGCTAAAGCTATCGCCCCCGCCCCTCCATTACTTTTGATATGTTATTATCACTGATGTGATATTGTCTCTCATTGTCTTGATTTGGAATTCCTGATAATAAGTGATAAGTGAGAATTTGTTCAAGTGCCTGTTATCCATCTGTTGGTCTTCTTTGAGCTGTTCCTGATTATTTCCTTTCCCCATTTCTTGATGGGGTTTGTGGATTTTTTTTATTGTGATTATTGTGAGTCTTTATATATCATGAATATCAACACTTTATCTGAGGTGTTAACTGCAATTATTTTCTCCCATTCAGTTAGATATCTTTTAGTTTCAGCTTGTTTTCCATGCAGAAAATTCAATGTGATGTAGTCTCATTTGTTTATTTTTTTATTCTGTTGGCTTTGCTAGTGGTGTCATTTCATTGAAACTATCTTTGAGATCCTGAAGCATTGTGACTATATTTCTTCAAGGTATTTTATAGATTCTGGTCTGATTTTGAGGTCTTTGATTCACTTTGAATCTGACTTTTGTATAAGATATGAGATACAGATCTAGTTTTAAATTTTTAATGGGTTATTTAGTTTTGCTAGTACCACTTATTGAAGAGACTATTTTTACTCCATTTCATGCTCTAAGCTCCTTTGTCAAGAAGTAGAAGAACACATGTATGGGTTTTGTTCTTGAATATTCTATTCTGATCCATTTATCAGAATCTGTCCTTATTCCAGTGCCATGCTATTTTGATCACTATAGCTTTATAGCTATAGCTTTATAGCTATAGCTTTTTCTATAAAAAGATCACACCTTCTACAAGATCATAGTCGGTGATTTTAATGCCAAGATGAGGACCGAGAAGATCGGCTGAAGAACTCCACATAGGGACCCATGGCCTAGAATGGAACGAACAGGGTGAGAGACTATCTGGAGTTCATCATGTCCACCAAGACTATTCATGGGAACTCAGCAGTTTCAGAAGGCTGAAGTGAAACGTTGGACATGGGAATCTCCTGGCGGACAGTTCCACAATGAAATTGACCACATCATCTTCAATCGACGGTTTTGTCTGACCGATGTTGCTGTCGTTCCGAAATTCCACACAGGATCGGACCACCGTCTCCTTCGGGCAAAATTCTACTTCCCGCAACGGGGAGAAAAGGCTGCAAAGTTTAAGAAGAGAACTCCCAGAACGACCACCAACTGGGAACTCTTTTAGCACCATTGCGGCAACATGGGAAGATACCATCATTGACGACATCGATGAAGAATACAACCGACTGGTTCAGCACCTCCATGATTGTGCGAAGAATGCTGAGAGAGAGAAAAACACAAAAGGACGCTTGTCTTCAGAAACTCTTGAGCTCATTCACCAACGTGGCAAGGCGCGAGCCTCAGGAGACCAAATGCTAACGTCCAAGCTTGCTAAACAGTGCAGAGAAGCGATAAAAGCAGACCTCAAAGACAGAAGAGCAGAAATACTGGAAGATGCAGCAGAAGCCGGGAAAAGTATTCGCACTGCCCGCCTGTCCTTCCGCCAACTATAAGACCAAGATGACTGCCCTCCGACGCCCTGATGGATCTATCACATCTTCCAGAAAGGCAATGGAGAAGATTATCCAGGACTTCTACTCAAATCTCTTTGATAGCCACATCCACCTGCCCACATACCAAATTCCACAGGATGGATAACGTCATTCCCAACGTTCTCCCTTCTGAAATAAGACATGCCATCTAATCAGTAAAGAAGGGAACAGCACCAGGCCCAGACAAACTCAGACCCGAAATCTGAAGAATCTGCCATCAGTGCTCATCAATACACTAGCTCGGCTCTTCACACGCTACCTGTCCGAATGCAAGGTGCCCTCCCAATGGAAAACCAGCAGGACAGTTCTACTGTTCAAGAAGGGAGACATTCATGACATCGGCAACTGTCGCCCCATCTGCCTGTTGTCTGTCATCTACAAGCTGTTTACATGAGTTATCCTGAACAGGATTAGCAGAACACTAGATGAAGGTCAACCATGCGAGCAAGCAGGTTTCCGGAAAGGATTCAGCACAATCGACCATATCCACACAGTAACCAAGCTCATTGAGGTTTGTAGGGAGTACAAGATGCTGCTCATGCCTTCATTGATTTACAGAAAGCCTTTGATTCTGTGGAAACTGAAGCAGTCATCGAAGCCCTAGTCAAACAGGGGTGTTCAAACCCAATACATCAAGATCCTTCGTGAGCTGTAATACGGATTCACCACCAGGATCTCACCATTCTACAAAGAAGTGATCATTGATATCAAAAGAGGGGTTCGACAGGGTGATACCATCTCACCAAAACTCTTCAGTGCCACCCTCGAGAACATCATGAGACAATTAGAATGGGAAGGAATGGGAGTGAAGATAAATGGTCGGCAACTACACCACCTCCGCTCGCTGATGACATCGTTCTAATAACACCAAACATTAGCCAAGCGGCACAAATGCTGGCTGACTTTGACCAAGAATGTGGAAAGGTAGGTCTACAGCTGAATCTGAAGAAAACTATGTTCATGAGAAATGAACTAGTTCCAGAGGCCCCATTCTCTCTCAATGGAACAAACATCTCTGAATGCAGCAGTTATGTGTACCTAGGTCGAGAAGTCAACATGATGAATGACCTAAAACCTGAGCTGCGCAGGAGGAAGAGAGCTTCGTGGAATGCCTTCCAAAGGCATCGAAGAAATAGCTAAAAGGACAAAGAACCTCCGGCTCCGGGCACATCTCTTCGACTCCACCGTTCTCCCTGCATTAACATACGCCTCAGAGACCTGGGCCCTACGAAAGCTATTCGGGTCTCCCAGAGAGGCATCGAAAGAGCTATGCTTGGAATATCACGTCTCAATCAAGTGAGAGAAGGAATCCGGAGTTCTGACCTCCGTCGCTATTCCAGAATCAGGGGCGCTGTCTCGTTTGCCAAGGCATCGAAAATCAGATGGGCTGGACATGTAATGCGATTTGAGACAACCGCTGGACTAGAGCCGTTATCGACTGGATCCCACGGGATGTCAAAAAGATCACGTGGCCGCCCACCTACAAGATGGTCAGACTTCCTTGTTAAGACCCTGAAGGAACGGTTTGAGGCTCTTCATATTCCTGAATCAACCAGATGCCATTGGGCTACATTGGCACGTGATAGGGTCCAATGGAAATTTTACTGGCGCCCGCTCGAGCAAATCGATGAGTAACGGGATTCAAGTGATCAAGTGATCAAGTGATAGCTTTATAGTATAGTTTCCAGCTAGTAACAAGATAGCCCTAATTTCTTATATTTTAATATGGTTTTGACTATTCTTGGTCTTTTATGATTCCATACAAACTTTATTATGAACTTTTCTAAATCCTAAAAGAATGTTGCCAAATGTGTATAGGTATTGTATTAAATCTAGCTTTTTTAGTTTAAAAATCCACTGCTTTTACTAGGATTGTCATTTTGGCAAAATTAATTCCTCCACTGAAGATCATGAAATACTTTCCTATTTCATAAATTCTACTATTATTTCTTAGTGTTTTGAAGATTTTATGGTTTAGATCTTCCACTTCTTTTTTAAGTTTCATCTCTTTCTTCTCTGATTCATTATTTGTATATAAGAATGCAACAGATGTTTTTATGTATTTACTTCATAACAGGCCACTTTGCTATATTGATTTGTTGTTTCTAGAAGATTCTTTGAACTCTTTTAGTCTTCTATGAATAATATCATTTTATCCAAAAAATAGTGATTACTTGTCTTCTCCTTTTCTAAGATTAGAGATTATTTTACTTCTTTTCTGATTGTTTTTGCTAGAGCTTCTAATACAATGTTGAATTAGAAAAAGTGGAGATTGTGTACATCCTTGCCTTGTACTTGATATAAGTGAGAATGCTTTTAGGTTTTCACCATTAAAAGTAATATTTCCTATGGGATTTTTATCATGAGGAAGAAGTACTATCTTGGAGAAGGTCCCTTCCACTTCTATTATTGAGGGACTTTTTTAAATCATAAATGTATGTTGGATCTTGTCAAAAGTTTTCTTTGCATCAATTGATATGCTCACAAGAATTTTATCTTTCCTCTTACTAATGTAGTATATTAGAACATTACTCTTTCTTCCCTGACTCTCAAGGTGTTGCAGGTGTGGCTGCAGTGCCCGGCTGCATAGGCAGGTGGCAGACAGGAGACAGGCTTTTCTACACCCCAAGCTCTGCCATGTGGGGCCTGGATGGTTGATGGTCTGACATAGAAAAAGTTTTGGCCCCTGGGATGAACCCAGAGCCACGGCAGAGCCTGGCAAGCTACCCATGTGTATTCAATATGCCAAAAATAGTAACAATTATGGGTCTCATTTCCAATGAATGGAGACTCTACTGGTACCCTCTTGAGCAAAGCGATGAATAATGGGAAGACAAGTGACAAGTGACTCTTCTTCAAGTATCTGATAAAATTCAATGTGAAGTCCTTTAGGTCTAGATTTTACTTTTGTGAGACTTATAATTCTTAATTTATATTACTTGTTATATCTTAATTTATATTACTTGCCTATCACATCTTTGAACTTGCAAATAATATCAACAGTAATAATTAAGCTTGTCTATCAGTCTGGTGAGTAGTTCTTTACTATTTGTAAAGAGCCTGGACATAATGAAGGTAACCCTAGTGCTCATATTATTTACACTTAATTGTTTAACATCCGCGACGGCAGAGCCTGGAAAGCTACCCGTATCGTATTTGACATGCCAAATACTAGTAACAACTATAGACCTCATTCTCATGAATTGATGGAATGGTTTGAGGCTCTTTATGTTCCTGGCACGGGAAGATGCCCCTTGGGCTATCTTGCATGTGACAGGACATATGGAGATGTTACTGGTGCCCGCTCTAGTAATCGATAATCTACGGAAGTCAAGTGATCAAGTGATTATTTTTTAAAAAATTACCATACACATTAAAACTGTAAAATTGGCTTAAAAAATACAGGAATTCTGTAACTTTCCAAGATGTCAGTTCTAGGGGAAATATTATGCTTCCATTGCAATTAGGTGTAGGATACCAGTCCTTATAAGAAGCAATAAAAGCACCTTCTCATACTGAAAGAAAAAATCTTTAGTTTTGAGAACCTCACAAATGCTTAGTGAGATTATGGACCACAGTGTCTTAACTGATACTCAGATTACATTTGTTTGCAAACAGAATAATCAGCAGGAAAAGGCCATTTTCAGTAGCTGCTGCAATCCATTGTTGGCTTATTTTCTAAATTTCTTTGTAACATCTGCAAAAGTAATAAACCAATTATGAAAGCCATCTGGAATAGAGCAGAGAGGAAGATTTATTTTACAAAGATTCTTCTATGAATAGCTGATACTGTAATAGATAACGTGAGGAAAACAAAGATATTGAGAAGCCCATTATCATTATGGGAGGGAATAAAGAGATTTGCATCAAGAAAATCATGATTGTTTATTTCCAGATACAATAGTAGCACACAACAAGCCACCACTGAAATAGTCTGAGCATTCATCTTCATTGTTTCCTGAGTCACAAGCCAGGGAAGTCAATTCATTCATCATGGAAAACAGGTCACCTTGATGTACTTAATAGAGCCGGATAGCTGGTAACTCATATAGACACCCTGGGTATATTACTTGTATTCAGGAGCTGATGAGATAATAGAGTAGATAGGCCACTTGCCTTTGCACACAACTGACTCAAGTACATTTCCTGGGACCCAATGTGGTTCTCTGCACTTTGCTAGGACTGGACCCTGAAGGCACAGCCAGGAACAAGCTCTGAGCACAGCCAAATGTGGGCCAAAGCATACAAAATAGTTACTCCTGTACCCTGGACACTAAGACTAGAATTATCAACAACAAAAAAGAGCACTTTACCATTACCTCAAGTAAAAGCGTGCATACAGGAGTGAAAGAAATAATATAAAATATGCAGAAAGAGATGGTTTCAAAGTTGAACAACAAATCCTTCTAGTTCTAACCCAAGAATAGACATAACTAATCAGGGAAAGCCATGACACAAAGGTCAACTCCATTATTTTCCTAAGATTGAGCTACTAAGAAAAAATGTAAAATTCATAATATGTAATCTCATCATACTAGTTTCATGAACTTTTGCTTCTCTTCTCACGCTGTTCATTTCAATCATAACACACTGGCTAGTCAACATTCCCAAAAATGAATGAGAGTCCCTTTCTTCCTGCATCCTGATCAACATTGTTTGTTCTTGTTCCCTTTGATGTGTGTTATGAAACGTGTCTCATTGTTGTTTTGATTTGCATATCTCTGATAATTAGTAATGTAGAGCATTCCCAGTACCTGTACTGGAAACCATAATGCCTAAGAAAAAAAAAGAGAGAAGAAGAAAAGTGACTGCCATAGAGGGAGTCAGGGGGCTTGGTGGAAGGAAGAAAACTCGGGATATTGTGCAGTAGTAGCGGTGATCCTACCACCTGCCCTTGAGGTGTTGCAGGTGTGGCTGCAATGCCCAGCTGCAGGTAGCAGAGAGGAGACAGGGCTTGTCTACACTCAGTGCTCTGCCCCGTGGGCCCTGGATGGTTGACGGTCTGGTATAGAAAAGACTGGGCCCCCTGGGATGAACTCCAGAGCTACGCAGAGCTGGCAAGCTGCCCATGGTGTATTTGATATGCCAAAAACAGTAACAGTAATGGACCTCATTCCCAATGAATGGAGACGTTGTTGGCGCCTGCTCGAGCAAATTGATGAACAACAGGAAGACAAGTGATACAAGTTATACAAGTGACAGTGGTATAGAGATGGGTGTTAGAACAATGTATGACTGAAACCAATCATGAAAAGATTTATAACTGTGAAACTCATGGTGAGTCAAACAAAGAAAAGAAATTACTACCCCAAAAAAAAAACACGGAATAGTTGAATTCGACCACAGCTGCGTGGGTGCCACACAGCTGTGAAATACTGGGGCCACCTTGACAGTACTGAGGGAACATCTCCACAGTCACATTGGGTGACTGTGAGGGACCTCCAGAGATGTCTCCCGGAGATGGGTGAGGGTGGGGATGTGTTTCTGGAGATGGAAACTTACTACCTGCTAAAAAAGCTACTGGCCCCAATCTGGGACACTTTTGTTGTTAATCTCTAAACCTTATGAGAAAAACATTTAGTCAAATTAACAAATTTTCTTTGGTGATTATAATCCTTAATGGTGAAATAGAATTATTTTTCTCAAAATTTATCCTAAAATACATTTTTAAAAAGCATGAGCCCATGAATTCAAATATATGTGACTTTAAAAAATAATAATTATTTAAAGTGCCAAATAATTTATTGCTTCAGTGCCATTTCTGCAAGCAAGTGTGGAAGATTAGGAATTTATTTAGCAGTTAATTGAGCATGGCAAGAAATGAATGCACAGAAACCTATCTTGTTCCCAGGAATGACTCTTAAAAACTCCAATGAAAAATGTAACTAAACCCATCATGATCATAGATATCTGTTGCAGGACTCCTAAGGGGCCGCTGCATCTGCTCTGGATTGCCTCCTGCAAATCACTTCGTGAATAAGGGGGTAGTCTAAATGTGGCAGTTTATCTGACCATGTATGCTGTAACTAGCTGGTATAAATATTCTCCCATGCTACCACAATCATCGTGGGACTAGCTAGATCTTACCAGCATATTAGCCTGGCCACGCTGGACCCCTAAGAATTAGACCAGAGAGAAATGCTGTTTGCTTCCAAAAACAAACAAGCATGGCTCCCTGATATACTCAAAAGGCAACTAAAATACAAAACTACAATGAAGTAGAAGAGAATTGTGAAGGCTTGGAGAAATATTTAACTGGCATTAGTATTAGTCTTTGGTACAGAGACATGCCATCTCAGAAACCCCCTTCTCTACCCTATAAAGGCATTTCCAGGCAGATCTTGGCTCAAAACATTAGCATACTAAAGGGCCTAGGTGAGGTGCAGGGAGGTATTACCTAAAGGCATTTGACCCCTCCCTGTTTTCCATAACAGTGGGAGGAAGGTCTGAGTTACAGGGGTATAAACTGGCTGTTTTCCTCTGCGCGTGCTTCTTTGTGGGCTCTCTTGTGGAGCGCTCACCCTTCTTGGAAGTCTTCTCCTTTACAAAGCCTTTACACGTGGTGGCCGCCATCTTGGCCTACACATGGCTGGGGTTCTAGCCTGGAATCCTAAGCACCGGGCTTTTCCTTTTGCTGATTTGTATGCCTGAACCTGTAATAAGTAAAGCCTTCTAAAACTGCATCGGATTCCTGAGTTTTCATCCATTTCTTGCAGGCTTCGGAGGTAGAAGAGAACTCGCTTCCCGACACTGTCTGGGGGACCCAAGCGGAGCCCCCGACAGATATCCTTGCAACAAAAATATTCAGTTTTAAAATGAAAGTCTTCTCAAATTTTATAAGATAAAAATATATACACATCTCCGTAAGATACTAAGCTAACATTAGTATGCTTTTCCCTAAAATAGAATTAATGGCATATTTAGATCAGCAAGTGAAGCCATCAGTAAAAGCCATTCAAGTGCAGAAATGCAATGAGTAAGAGAGAGCAATTTTTGACATATATATATACTATTTAGTTCATACTTCCAGTAGGTATTTTCAGAATAACCAATTTCTGGAAGACATTACACAAAAATTATAGAGAGTGAAGAACTAAAATTAATGCCAGGGAGTGAGTCCTATCAAAGCACAGCAATCAATGTTTCTGAATGATCTGAGATTCATGAACTTAATTCACAAAGGAAAATCATTTTCTGAAACAAGAAGCTCAGTGATCACAATCATGGAATCTCTGCACATTAGGAAAATTAACTAAGTGAAGAGACCATGTACATTCCCTGTTAAGTGGTAGAGAGGCACTAGTTTATTTCTCTTATTGGCTTATAATATTACTAACTAGATATTTCAAAATTCAACTGGAAAATATAAAATGTAGTTTAGAAATGCTCAATAAAAAACTTATGAACTGGATAGTATGGGCATCATCGGGTCACAGTGTAGTAAAAAGGGGAGAAGAGCATTCCTAAATCCTTTGTGAAGGGAAGGATCTCTTAGCAGAGCTCAGGGGCCCAGGGTTTCTCTCAATGATGCCTAACACATTTTTGCCAGATGATCCAATGCCTGGGTCGAAGGATGCAGTGCTACTTGAATCGTGGTGGTAGCAGAAAACCACAATAGTGCACCCAGAACAATGGGGGCCATACCTGGAAGTGGTCTGAGAGCATGTGCCCCAATTATTGAGATACATTTCTGGACCGTAAAGTCTTAGGATAGATTTTTATCATTAAAAATAATAAGAGGGGTGCAGAGTTGTAGTACAATGGGTAGGGTGTTTACCTTGCATCTGGCTGACCCTGGTTCAACCCATGGCACCCCACATAGTCTCCCGACACCCACAGGAGTGATCACTGAGAACAAAGGCAGGAGTAAGCCCTGAGCGATTGAGAAATGAAATAGGGGCAAAAGTTAAATAATTTAAAAATATTGATAAAAGATGAACTTCATTTGATTCTTCAGAATGAGTGTTACATAGTGTGCAAAATATTTATAAATCACCTTCAAGTATGTTCTCAAATTCCTACATCTCCTTATATTTATATCTATATTATATATATTTATATATACATATATGTTTATTTCATACCAGGTTCTTTTGTTATTATGCAACAATATGCATTGCAAAAACAAGGAAAGTAAAGCATACGATCACTTAACTATGGAATCCAGTGTTTCAGTTCTTATTGGAATTGTTATGGAGGGCACACTACTTGAGAGAAGTTTTGAGTTAATGTATTGAGGGGAGACTTATCATATTTATAACTCATAGTTCTCACATGCTCAAAAATGTTAAGTGGACAGCTTTAGCTTTTCCAACATAACCGATGCCTATTTGCATGATTAATGCCACAATTGATGGGTCAAAATCTTTTGACAAATAATCAGATATTCTTGAAGCTGACTTAACATGGGCTAGCAGGTATAAGCTCAACCCTTAATAGTTTAATCAGGTACAGCAGACCTGCGGCAGAGCTGCTACTGGCTCTCCCTGTGACCAGCTGCTCACGAGGCGCCGGGAGGGATGGTGGGTTCCAGCCCTGGCCCACCATCCCAGCAGAGCCTCGCAACAAGCCAGACGACCCCCACTCCATGAGGGCCTCCATTTTCACATCCGACTTCCTCTCTCTCTCAGAACTCCACCCAGCAGCCTACAAGAGTATGCTACCTGCACGCCAGAGCCTGGCAAGCTACCCATGTTGTATCTGATATATATGCCAAATACCAGTAACAATTATAGACCTCATTCTGGAATGGATTGAGGCTCTTTATGTTCCTGAAGCAAGCAGATGCTTTGGGCTCTACTAGCATGAGACAGGACATATGGAGATGTTACTTGGGGCCCGCTCGAGCAAATCGATGATGAACGGGAAGACAGTGATACAGTGATATAGTAATACAAGAGCAATAGTACTGGAGGGGAGGACATTTGCCTAGCATGTGGCTGAGGCCAGGTCTGATCCTCGGCATCTCATGTGGTCTCCAGAGCACCACCAGGAGTAATTCCTGAATGCAAAGCCAGGAGTAACCCCTGAGTATCACTGGGTGTAAACAGAAAACAAAAACCTTTAGATAATCACCTATCCTTAACAACTTGCAATGTCTGAATTTTTTACTCAAGTTACATAAATCCCAGGAAAAAAATTGTTTTTAGCAGAAAAGAAATCTGTGCTATTATTTTAATAGGTACCTAATCTATAATCTGCTTTATTTATTCATACAAATATTATGTTTTTCTGTAATAGAAACTAAGGGTTGTTGAAAGGACAGCTTTTTGTCCAATGACCTCATTGCTTAACTTCCACTTCCTAAAGGAATTTCTGACACAAAGCTATTCATTGATGATGATAATAAAATTCTTTTCACATTGTAAACTAAATATTTTCTAGTATATAAGATTAGCAAAAAATAGTGGCTATTAATATTGCAGTCTGCCATTTCCAAAATACCTTATACCTTTACAAAGTAACATAAATATGTTGCAAGATAGTGGATCTTCTTACTTCAGAAAGAAGAGCTGTAGATAACCCACTGCTTCAAATGTTCTTTATGGAGACTGAGAGATAATACAGGAGATAAGGCAGTTGTCTTACATGTGGACACTTTGGCTAATTCTCATTCCTCATTCTGCCATCCTTCATCAGGCCAATAACCATCTGGCATTCAAACTTAACTCCCACATGTGTTTTGACCACTATGAAGAAAATTGTTTTGGTCCCATATTAGAGTTTACCAGATCAACTCCTACCAAGTCTTTACCCTCAGTAGCTACCAGACTAAAACTGCTAAAAATTCAGAAAAAACTTTGCTTTCCCAACAGTAGTGATGTTTCAACAAGGGAAGAGCTTCCATTCACTGAGAGAACAAAAAATAAAGCATTTTAAATAACTTAGCAATGACGAAAACCATAGGGAAATAGATTAGCTTATTAGTCATAGTGAAGATATCTGTCTCAACGCAGTAGAGGCGTACAGTCCCACACTGCACATTCAAAGGTAACACACACATCTATTTACTAAGGAGCTTTTTAACCAGAAAAGGATTAAAAGGTTGTGAAAATGACATTTAGGCATCATAAAAGGAATAATTCTGGATCTTTACAAGAATATATTTAGATATCAAAATTAGAAAAGAGAAAATGTGCATCGGAAGCTGGTGGTTTCAGTGGATTAGTGATGGAATGATGTCAGTTCCTGGGGCAACCAAAGGTTCTAAAAACAAATACAATTACCTGAGTGCTGATTCTGCACTTGGTAAAAATATCCTCACAAATCATACTAAGATATTTATAAGGCAGATGATAAAGCTCAGCTTAGGAAGTTTATGCCTCTCAATTGTTTTTGTTTTTTGTTTACATAAATATTACTAAGTAATGGAAAATCCATATATCAAAAAGAGGATGAATATCTTGCAAAGAATCTATAACAATGGTGGATGAGGGCCTTAGATTGAGCTCATCAAAATTCCAAAGTAGAACAGAATTTAGAAAAACCTTTTAGGTATTGAGTTTCACAACCTGTTTCTCCTCCCAGAAAAATATACACATTTTCATTTGCTGTGTCAGGAATTATTCTGAAATTGCTAACATTGTTCTTTGTACCATTAGCAAGAGATATATGAGTCAGAAAATCAGTGGCTATATTTGTGAAAACTCAGCATTTAATTTAATAATGCAGATATTTACCCTTCCTCATTAGTTCATTTAATAACCACAGGCAGGAAAAAGAGCAAACACAAGTATAACTTATCACCTTGTCAGATTCAACAAACACCAACCATATTGATGTGTTAACTGTGTTTAACAAAGACATGAAATATCATGAACTGAAAGATCCATGCCTACATGCTCTGAAAGTTTCACATCACATTTACAGGATCATTTGTTCTACGATTCCTATCTTACGAAAAATCAAAAAATACATTATATGTTATTGACAAACGGATTCTGGTTGTGAAAGAAGGAATTGTGTTAAAGTATATATCAAAGTGGCAAAATAAGTAAACCTTCCATCATGAGTTAGTGGCTGAGAGTTAATTATATTATATTATTAGTCACAGGAAATATCTTTCAATTTTTTTTGTTTTTTTTTGGGTCACACCTGGCAATGCTCAGAGGCTACTCCTGGCTCTGCATTCAGGAATTACTCGTGGCAGTGCTCAGGGACCATATGGGATGCCGGAGATCAAACCCAGGCCACCACAGGGCCGGCCACGGTAAGGCAAACGCCCCTACCTGCTGGGCTATCGCTTCGGGCCCCAGAATATCTTCATGTCATACTCACTTTGTGGAGTTGACACTTTTCAAAGAGTACATTTTGGAGTTTTCTTACTGCCCTTGGATTTGGCAGTCGGAGGTCTATAGTTGGAATATAAAAAGTACCTATGCGATTATCCTTTCCCACATGTTTATTTTTAAGGTATTCGCTTCATACTTATGGCATGTTGGCATGTGTGACAGAGCTGTGTTCTATCACTTACCCAGACAGGAGGAAAACTTGTCTGCTCATCTCAGTCCAGTGCAGCCATGAGACTGCGGTAGGAGGGTAGGTAAGGAAGAAGGAAAGCAAATTGTCTCGACACCCCAGAGCTTGCTGTGTGGACACTGGATGGTTTATGGTCTGACAGAGTAAAATACTGGAGCCCCTGAGTTAAACCCAGAGCCACGGCAGAGCCTGGCAAGCTACCTGGTGATGTCCAATATGCCAAAAATTGTAACAATAATGGAACTCATTCCCAGTGAATGGAAATGTTACTAGCACCACTCAAGCAAATTGATGAACAATGGGAAGACAAGTAACAAGTGACAAAATGAAAAAATTCTGCTTCAAAAAAGTAAAAAACGTGTTATAGGTAAATATTTATATTTTTCCTTATTATCATAAATTCCAACTGATAATTACCAGAATTTTTAAGTATTCTAAAGTGGGACATAGGGGTCAGAGAGATAGAACAGTGGATAGGGTGTTTGCCTTGCACTCAGTGGACCGGGTTCTATCCCCGGCATTCTTAAGGTTCTCCGAGCACTGTGCCAGGAGTCTCCTGTGAAGAGCCAGGGAGTGACCCCTGAGCATCACCAGGTGTGACCCAAAAGCAAAAAAAAAAGTAAAAATAAAGTGAGATATAGGATCAACTAGGACTTCTGAAGTTAAAGTAAAAAACAATAAAAGTCCTAGATGAGAAGAAATCAGGCACAAGAATTATACATACCTCCCGGGTGACCAGCAGGGCGTCACAACAACTAACAGACAACCCTCCATACTTCATGGGAGGCCCGCCATCTTCCACATCTGCTTCCCTCTTGTCAGAACTCCACCCAGCAGCAGAAGAGCCTATCACAGCCCGGATCATCGACACCCCCCCTGCATCATTTTTTTTTTATCAATCTGGCCCAGGGATGCTGATCCAGAGACTTACAGACATGGGGGCAGAGCTGCTACTTTGCTCTCCCTGTGCCCAGCCGCTCACGAGGTACCCGGGAGGGATGGTGGGTTCAAGCCCTGGCCCGCCACCGCAACAGGGCCTCACAACAAGCCAAGATGACCTCTCCCCCACTCCACGAGGGGCACCATCTTCCACATCGGACTTCCCACTTGTCAGAACTCCACCCAGCAGCAGACAAGCCTATCACAGCTCGCCTGCGTGCTGCCGCTAGTGGCCGTGCGGTTCATCAATAATGCTGTATTTATAGGTGACTACAAGAGTATGCCACCCACATGGCAAGCCTGGCAAGCTGCCTGTGTCATATTTGGTATGCCAAATACCAGTAACAGTATATTAGGTCATTCCCATGACCTAATGTATTGTCTGGAGTTCTTTATGTTCCTGGAGCAAGCAGATGCCCTTGGGCTCTACTAGCATGAGACAGGACATATGGAGATGATTACTGGTGCCTGCTCTCGAGCAAATAGATGATGAACAGGAAGATAGTGATTTTAGTAAATTGAGGTTCTGGAGAAAGAGTGAAGTAAAATTTACTTATTGCCCAAAGCAACAATGTGCCTTAAAATGCAAATTAAGAAGATTGATGTGGGAGAGTTAATTGTGTCAATTAGTGGGAGTTTAAGTGGAAAAGGGACAAATGCCAAGAGTATGGAGTCATTGATGACTCAAGTCTTAAGTTTTCAAACAAGAGGAGAAAAAAATTCCGTACAGTATCAACATCAATCTGGAAGCAGGAAGGAAGATAATCCAACATAAAAGTACCAATTATTCCATACCTGAGACTTAATTTTTCATCTGGATTATGATTATAATAAAATAACTCTAGTGTGCTTTACAAAAAAAGAGAATTTCATAAAAACTATGTGGACTACCTATGAAATAGTGTAAGAAATCACAGGGAGGTAGCAACATCCAAGCATGTTTCAAGTTCCCTACAAAATGGGGTCTTAACAGAGTAAGCAGCTTGAATACTTTTCACAGGAAGGTAGAATGAGTCCAGAGAAATATATTCTCAGTTTAGTCACCCGGTTCTATTGAGATTTTCAAGACCTTACTCTTGCTTAGCCACAAACCAAAAACGCAGGGACCAAGAATGATATGGATATAAATCACTTGATCACTGACATCCCGTTATTCATCGATTTGCTCGGGCGGGTGCCAAAGTAACATTTCCATTTGACACTATCACGTGTCAGTGTAGCCAAATGGCATCTGGTTGCCTCAGAATACAAAGAGCCTCAAACCGTTCGTTCAGGGTCTTGACGCAAGAAGTCCAACCATCTTGTAGGTGGGCGGCCACATGATCTTTTGATATCCCATGGGATCCAGTCAGTAACGGCTCTAGTCCAGCGGTCATCTCCAAATTACATTACATGTCCAGCCAGTACCTGACTCTGAATAGGAGGTCAGAATTCTGGATTCCTTCTTTCACTTGAGTGAGGCGTGATATTCTAAAGCATAGCTCTTCCGATTCCTCTTTGGGGAGACCCGAATAGTGTTCTGATCCTGCTTTCTTAGGGCCCAGGACTCTGACGCGTATGTTAATGCAGGGAGAACAGTGGAGTCGAAGAAATGTACCAGGAGTCGGAGGTTCTTTGTCCTTTTAGCTATTTCTTCAATGCCTTTGGAAGGTATTCCATGCAGCTCTCTTCCTCCTGTGCAGCTCAGGTTTTAGGTCATTCATCATGTTGACTTCTTGACCTAGGTATACATAACTAGCTGCATTCAGAGATGTTTGTTCCATTGAGAGTGAATGGGGCCTCAGGGAACTAGTTCATTTTTTCATGAACATAGTTTTCGTCAGATTCAGCTGTAGACCTATCTTTCCACATTCTCGGTCAAAGTCAGCCAGCATTTGTACCGCTTGGCTAATGTTTGGTGTTATTGGAACGATGTCATCAGGGAAGCGGAGGTGGTGTAGGTTGCCGACCATCCATCTATCTTCACTAGAATCATTCCCATTCTAATTGTTGCATGATGTTCTCAAGGGTGGCGCTGAAGAGTTTTTGGTGAAATGGTATCACCCTGTTGAACCCCTCTTTTGACATCAATGATCACTTCTTTGTAGAATGGTGAGATCCTGGTGGTGAATCTGTCATACAGCTCATGAAGGATCTTGATGTATTGGGTTTGAACACCCTGTTTGGCTAGGGGCTTTGATGACTGCTTCAGTCTCCACAGAATCAAAGGCTTTCTATAAATCAATGAATGTGAGACAGAGCGGCATCTTGTACTCCTACATACCTCAATGAGCTTGGTTACCGTGTGGATATGGTCGATTGTGCTGAATCCTTTCTGGAAGCCAGCTTGCTCGCATGGTTGTCCTTCATCTAGTGTTCTGCTAATCCTGTTCAAGATGACTCTTGTAAACAGCTTGTAGATGATGGACAACAGGCAGATGGGGCGATAGTTGGGGTACATCTCTTCGACTCCACCGTTCTCCCTGCATTAACATATGCCTCAGAGACTTGGGCCTTACAAAAAGCAGGGATGAGAATGCTATATGTGTCTCCCAGAGAGGAATCGAAAGAGCTATCCTTGGAATATTATGCCTCACTCAAGTGAGAGAAGGAATCTGTCGTTCTGACCTCCGTTGCTATTCCAGAATCAGGGACACTGTCTCGTTTTGCGAAGGCATCGAAAATCAGATGGGCTGAACATGTAATGCGATTTGGAGACAACCGCTGTACTAGAGCCATTACAGACTGGATCCCACGGGATGTCAAAGATCACGCGGCCGCCCACCTACAAGATGGTCAGCCTTTCTTGTAAAGACCCTGAAGGAATGGTTTGAGGCTCTTCATATTCCTGAATCAACCAGATGCCATGGGCTACATTGGCACGTGATAGGGTCCAATGGAAATGTTACTGGCCCCTGCTCGAGCAAATTGATGAATAACAGGATTCAAGTGATCAAGTGATCAATATATGTATTTAAATTTGGTGTTTGAATTGGGGGAGAGATTGTGAGGCTAACCTGCGAGATGGCTGCAAATAAATTTGGAAGATGTCCTGACATCCTGCAATACAGACTGCAACATTAGTGAACTGCAATATTTAAATACTGGATAATGGAGAATTCACTCCAGGAACTGGGATCAAGCTCAAAGGAAGGCACAATGCATGATAGTCAGGAATCTGGAAACAATCTGAATGTCTGAGAACAGAAGACTTGCTAAAGAAACCATGTGGTACATCTATGCAATGCAATAATATGCTGCTGTCAGAAAAAGACGAAGTCAAAAATTTACCTGCAAATGGATGGACATGGGAGACTATCATGCTGAATGATATTAGTCAGAAGGTAAAGGACAGATATAGAATGATGCATTCATTAGTGGGATATAAATATATAAATATAGACTAATGTTCTACTAATTTTGGGAAATGGTATTGCCACCTAGAAGTGAACATTGAAAGTAGGCAAAGGGACGTAAATAATCCGTAAATGTATATATGGCTAACCACAATCTTTAAGAAATGGGAGAGAGGGGCAGAGAGAGAGAGAGAGGGGAGAGAGACAGAGACAGAGACAGAGACAGAGACAGAAACAAACAGAGATAGAGAAGAAGAAAAAGAAAAATATTTGCCATAGAGGGTAGTCTGGGGAAGTGGGAAGGGAATCTGGGGACACTGGTTGTGGGATTAGGGCACTGGTTGAGGGATGGGTGCGGAACACTGTATAACTGAAACCCATTTTGAACATTTTTTGTCACTGTGTGTATCACAGTGGTATAATACAAAAATAAATAAACAAATAAGTAAATAAATGTCAAAAAATAAAGTAAGGCAACTTAAGCAAGAGCAAAAAAAAAAAAAATTATTTAAAACATTCACTAATCAGGATAAATAATATTTAAAATGTAAATAAATTTAAGTAGGTTCATGTGATAATTTAAATAATTAATCCAAATAAGTTTTGAATGTTAATTAAATACAAATCTTATGAGGGTAGAGTGATAGTAATGTAAGTAAGGCACTTTCTTTGCACATGACTAACCAGGTTCAAACCCGGTACCTCATACAGCCTTCCCAGGCAGCCAGGTGTGATTCCTGAGCATAGAACCAGAACTCAAACTCTGAGTGCTGGGCAGTGTGAGCCAAACACCAAAACAATAAATAAATAATAAAGTCAATATTAGGATGAATCATTAGAGATGAATTTCAAAAAATAGTGTAACACTAAGACACCTGTTTTTATGCAATTTTAATGGTTAATTTTTCTAGAATATTAACGTAGTCCAAATCATTTAAAACTTGAGAAATAGGCATATAGAATTAACTTCATTAAAATTCATAACTTCATTTAATTTGTTTAATTATCTAATTTGTATAATTAACTTCATTTAAATTATTTAAGATCATTATTTGGTCGAAAAAAACTGTCAAACATGGCAAATTCTCTACGCAGAAAATGAGATTACAAATAAGAATATTTTGAAAATATTAGTGATGAATTTATATCCATGAAAGTCATCACAGTAAGAGTATAAAATATTCTGTTGTAGGCAAAAAAATATTGAAACATAAAATTATATTTATTTTCTTATGATTCATGGCAAACTAAGTTCAAGTGTCTACTTGTTTTCTACTTCATGTTTTTAAGAATTTTGAAGGTCAAATCAAATATTTATTTACTTACCAGAGAGAGATATTTATACTCAAATCTGTAGCCTCTGAAACATTTGTTTCTAAAGATTCAGTGATTTTTTTTTTTTTTTTGCTTTTTTGGGTCACTCCCGGCGATGCTCAGGGGGTTCCTCCCTGGCTCTGCACTCAGGAATTACTCCTGGCTGTGCTCAGGGGACCATGTAGGATGCCCAGGATCAATAAAATATTGGATATATTCTGTGTGTATCAGTATTGGAAACCACTGTACTAAAAATGGACATTGGTAGAGGAAGTGAACACTGGTGAAGGGCTTGGTGGTGTTCACTTCCCTACCAATGTCCATTTTTCCCTACGCTCCCTTGGCCGCCCTTTACACCAGGCACTTCTTTCTTTCTCTCTATTTTGTTTTTTTTCTTTCTTTTAGTACTGTGGTTTTACAATACTGATACACACAGAATATTATGCATGTCACTTCTTTTCAGTACATAGTGACCACTTCCATCTATCATTGGCCAAGTGGTCTCTTCAGTGACCTATCCAAAAAGTCCCCATTCCGATATCCTAAGCTTCCCTACTAAGGATTGATTCTTCTCTGGGTTTCCATTGCCCTTGAGCTATAGTTATTCTCCACTATGTTTCTTTGTATCCAGCATGCGGAGGCCATACCTGGGTAAACAGGCCTGAAGCAGGGATACCAGCTGGATTAAGAAAACAGAGAGAGAGGGGCCCAAGAGATCATCCAGGGGCGGCGTTTGCCTTGTACACAGTCAACGCAGGTTCCATCTTCGGCATCCCATATGGTCCCCAAGCACCACCAGGGAGTGTGATTTAATTCTGAGTGCAGAGCCAAGAATAACCCTATGCAATCATTGGGTGTGACCCAAAATGCAAAAAAAGAAAAAAAAAGAAAGAAAAAGAAAAGAAAAAGAAGAGAGAGAGAGAGAAAGAGAGAGAGAGAGAGAAAGAAAGAAAGAAAGAAAGAAAGAAAAAGAAAGAAAGAAAGAGAAAGAAAGAAAAAGAAAGAAAGAAAGAAAAAGAAAAGAAAGAAAGAAAGAAAGAAAGAAAAGAAAGAAAGAAAGAAAGAAAGAAAGAAAAAGAAAGAAAGAAAGAAAGAAAGAAAGAGAAAGAAAGAAAAAGAAAGAAGAAAGAAAGAAAGAAAGAAAGAAAGAAAGAAAGAAAGAGAAAAGAAAGAAATCAGAAAAGAGAGAAAGAAGGGATTGTGGGCAAACAGCCCTGTGGACTGGGAGCCCTGACTGCCCTCCACTACAGCACTCATTGCTTAGAATCAGTAATCATCAGAAGGAGAACAACGTCATTTGGTCAAATGCTTGTCTTAGACTTTTACATCGCTGAGGGCCTTAGTTTATCATAAGCATTGGTTATGTAAAGAACTTTCTCAAAGGGAAGTTCTTTCTCAAGGGGAAGAGAGGGAGATGCAGAAGACATGTGAGCATCCTTTCATCTGCCAAGTTAGTTTATGCACACTTTTCCCAAGCTGCTCTTCACATTCTATCCTAGGTGATTACTAAGGGGAAGAGTTTGAAGCAGTTAGTGGTCTTCTTGTGATATTCTTCAGGAGTTCCAGTGATGGAGCTCTCCTCTGAGGGGGTTCCAGCTGCTTGTTCTCTTAGAAAGCCTCCCTTATGCTTGGCGAGTAATTCTGCACTTAATGGTTTTCCTGACTCCTGTAAAGGGTCTTCTGTGTCATAAGCCTTGATGCTTTTGGGTTTGCTTTGGGTTTCAGACTATATTTCCCCCCACCATACATCACACCAGCACCCTATCCAGTGCTTCACCGTCCTTCTACTGACAACAGTATCAAGAAAGTCATTATAAGTGTTCTTAATCTTAAAATAAAGTCATAAACAATGAAAATGGCAAGTAATCACATCCTCAAAGAGATCAGACTATGCTTTAATTGAAGCAGTGTAGACTGCAAGTCTGCAAGTAAGAAACACACCATCATTCAAGCCCATGGTAAAGAGAAGCTTCTAATCCCCAAATCTGTAAGTAGGAGAGGTTTCCATCCTACTCCTGCTCAGGGGCCAATCAAACGAGAGATATGGTGGCGGTTAAGAACTAGTTTTACTGACAACACATGGACGAAATAAAATATGGGGCTCCTGTCCTCAAAGCAACAAGTATATGCAGTCACAAGAAGGATTTTTGGTTGTTGTTGAAGGAACAAATATGGAAAGAAAAGATGGGCTGGAAGTTAGTAAGCACCTGAATAAACAATAAATCCCTTCATGAAACTGTCCCTGGAGCAAATTTTAACTATAATTTAAAGCAAAGTATGAATTAAGCTACTGGGGAGAGAGAAAGCTGAGGAAAAGTTTACTTTATGGCACTGCGTCAAGAACTAGTTGCCTTTGTTTAATATCTTTGACCTAGTTTCATGGTTTCTAGGAATCTAATCTCTGCTTTTTTGAAAGAGTGAGGCATGGTTGTCTTGTTGCTAGTTTGGTCTGCTTAATTTTTCTTTTCTCCATCTATGCTCATTGCATTAAAATGAATCTCAATCAGGATTCAGAATGCACACATTCAAAATTTGGATTTGAAAGTCCTCCTCATCCATTTATGTTTTTATCATCTGTGAAGTACTAAGGGCCATGTTACAAATATCCTCTTTTTTAGTACAATCTGAGTTATTTAGAAATCGAGAGTAAAAATTCTGAGACAAACTTGACTTTGAACCTTGACTATGCACCCTGCTGCTTCTCTGGGAAACTTAGTTAACTGTTGAGCGCATAGATTTCTCTCCAATAAAATTTGGGATGACGATAGGTTAATGACAATGAATTGTTCTGTAAATTCTCAGGCCATACCTTTAAAATACAGTAGAAATAAAGTCCTACCAAGGAAAATAAAATCTTTATGGAATATGGAAGTTAATATAGAAGTTAAGTATGGAAGCTAAAAACAGGTGTATTTTGAGTAAAGTGTAACAGTACATGCTATGTGTAGCTACAAGAGGCTTTAAGAGTCAGAATAAAACTGCACACAATTTCAACAGTAAAGCAGGCACACAGTTCAGTTGAGACTTGAGATAGCTATTTAGTGAGATTAATTGATCTCTGCAAAAACAATAAAACTTTTCTTATATCTCAAAAAAAAAAAACAATCAAATCATGGCACCTTGAGTTGGGGCTTCCTAGTTAAGGTTTTTTACTTTTCAGCTAGAGGAAGAGGCTGATTTCACCTTGAACATCAACTCCTAGTTGTAAAGCTGAATTCAGAAATTTTCTGATGCCAGAAGAGATTCCTATACTTCCGAAGGTTAGAGAAAGGATTCAGTAAGATCCATTCTGATCCTTGAGATTGTCTAAGAGTAAAAAGAAAAGTAGATCCTTTCCTTCTACTTCTTCTTTTTATGCTTTTACAAAATCTCCTCCCCTAAATTCCTGGATTTGAAAAAGGGATATAAGTAGGTATGAATACTGTTGGAAGATTCTAAAAGTGTATTTTACAAAACTGTTATCATCTGTAAATAAGCT
>JAJIBD010033505.1:0-26295 GCA_021461705.1 Cryptotis parvus | reverse complement strand
AACTATGCAGGAGTATAATATGATCTCTTTTGAATAGTCCAACAATGATATTCCAGCTAGTAGTACTTCATAAACCAATACAATGCAATAAAGTATTTGGAAAAAAATAAGAAGTGAGTGATTTTTTATTTGCAACTAAGAAATTATTTTGAAAAACACATATTCAAGAATGTGACAAGTACTTATCTAACAAATTATACTTCCATGTCATCACCTATTTGAGTTTATCATTTTAAAGACAAACATGAAAAGAAGCTCTTTACTACTAAGAGCTGCAATTCTCCATAATTACATGGTAACCCTACTAATAACAATAACCATAGCTTAGTATTTAGGATGCTGAGGTGGTTGCTACTGTTGTGTGTCAAAATATTCTGTAGAAAGAAGCTGACACTCAGTAAGTATCAACTCATTTTTTTAAATGATACTCAGGACACTCATCTGTGTGTTATAGATTTTTTTGTGCTATGTATTATTTTGTATCCAGAAGTTTCTTTCAAACAAGGGTGAGAAAACTTAGCTCTCTGCATCCAAAATTAGGTGGGATAGTGAGATTTCAAAACATTATCATTGATATCTTCTTTTGTACTGCCTCATTCTTAGAAATTCAACTGGAAATAAAATAATAAAAAGCATAGAAAGCCAAAAACTTCTGTGCTTTATATTAGGAATTGGAACCATTTGAAAATTGGAAAGCGCATTAGAAACTGGAAACCATAGAACAGAACATTATATCTTCAGTCTTGTTACATAGTCATCTTAGATGTCAGACATTTCAATTTATTAGTGACACAGTTGTGCATAAAGGATACCGCTCCATAATTTCAAAAGTAAAAGCTAAATTGCAATGTTTGGAGAAAGATTATAATCATTTTATAGCAAATTGATAGTTACTAAAATATTAGAAATGTTTTCTATTTGTTCACTCAAGATTCATTTTTTAGTAATCTATATGATCACTTGTTGACATCATTGCTTTGTTGTTGTAGTTGTTGTTAAAGAATAAAAGGAAGATCCTAAGAGATGGCTCAAAAAGGTTGGATCATATATTCACAAATGCGAGAGCCCCAGGTTCATTCCTTGGCATTGTATGGTTCCCACAAAATAAGAATACAATGAAGAATCAAAGTATGCCTTCAAAGGCATATGAGAAAAAAGACAAAAATGAATATATAACTGAGTCAGAAGAGAGGGCACTTCAGAAAAGAGCAGCATTCTGAAAACTGGGAGACTACAAAGATGCTAAGTATCTTAGCACAGCTTGAGGCTGGCTGCCACCTGACCAGCAACAGCAGAGTGTTTGATCTTTGACATTTGAGACAAGTACACAACTAGATAAAGCTACAAAGATGCCTGATACTAAAGATAGACAGAATACACATGTAACAATGCTGGGAACATGGTAAGGATTCTTTGGGAAAAAAACATAGAAGTCAAACTAAAGGGGCTGGGACGATGGTCCAGCAGGTAGGGTGTTTGCCTTGCAGCCTGCCCATGCCGGCCCAGGTTCGATCCCCCTCATCCCATATGCTCCCCAAGCACTGCCAGGAGTAATTCCTGAGTGCAGAGCCAGGAGAAACCCCTGAGCATTGCCAGGTGCGACCCAAAAGAGAAAAAACTCAGAACTTGGGCTGGAGCGATAGCACAGCTAGTAGGGCATTTGCCTTGTGCGCAGCCGGCCTGGGTTCAATCCCCGGCATCCCATATGGTACTCGAGCGCCGCCAAAAGTAATTCCTGAGCAAAGACCCAGGAGTAACCCCGAGTATCGCCATGTGTGACCCAAAAAGAAAAAAAAAGACGTCACACTAAAATGCCAACAAAGGGCAGGGTTCTTTACTTTGGATCCCTGTAGATAAATATACTCAGAGAATTATCCTAAACACCAAAGATCTAACTCCTACCATGCAACTCCGTAAGAGAGATGTCTGAACTACACTGATGGGATACCTGTAAAGCTGAATTTCCAAAGTTTTTCAAAGGGAAATGTAAATTATGAGAAAAAACAGCATAAGAGAAGAAATTACTTATATTAAGAAATAGTTGTTCCAATAGAAGATTCATCAAAAGTTTGCTGAAACTTAAACAGTTACCTGAAAGGGCATATTATAGGGAACTGGTACATAAGCTGCCCAATCCCATGGGCTTGAGCCCTTGTGGCCGAACCCATTTGGAACCCGAGCACATCTGTTGCCCACATATACCCTCTTGAGATGTGTACTTTAACACCTAATGCTGGGATGCGAGTACTGAGGCTCTTTTCACCTTTGGTGCAGCCTGTATTTTCTCTTGAGCATGTTACTCTTTCTGTTCTCCTTCCTTCCCAACCTAACAATAATCCAAATAAAATCTGTTCACTCTACTGTATCACTGTATCACTGTCTTCCCATTCATCATCGATTTGCTGGAGTGGGCACTAGTAACATCTCCATATGTCCTGTCTCATACTAGTAGAGCCCAAGGGCATCTGCTTGTTCCAGGAACATAAAGAGCCTCAAAGCATTCCATCAGGTCATGGGAATGAGGACTATAATTGTTGCTGGTATTTGGCATATCAAATACAACACGGGTAGCTTGCCAGGCTCTGCTGTGTGGGTGGCATACCTTGTAGTCACCTCTGATCTCAAGTATTTATTGATGAAACACGAGGCCGGCCGGCTGCACAAGCCAGGCTGTGATCAGCTCTTATGCTGGGTGGAGTTCTGAGAGAGGGGAGTCATGAGTGACTGTTTTACCCACTCACAGCTTAATCTACTTACATGTTCTTAAGCCAAGGTTCATTCTAATGAGATCTCTCATCTATGTAAACACTGATGGAGGGTGTGGCAGTTACAGAACTCACCTTGACCCTGAATAACTTCTGACTTATTATACATCTACTAAGACTTCTATGTTATCTAGATTGTGCACAGCTCCTTCTTATACCCACTGCACCCAGCGTGGGACAGTTAGAATTTACCAGGAGATTACCACCTTGGCTACATTGAGACTGTCTTTAAGATTTTTTTTTTTTGCTTTTTTGGGTCACACCCAGCAATGCTCAGGGGTTTCTCCTGGCTCTGCACTCAGGAATTACTCCTGGAGGTGCTCTGGGGACCATATGGGATGCCAAGAATCGAACCCAGGCCGGCACAGGCCGGCTACGGCAAGGCAAAAGCCCTATCCGCTGGGCTATCACTGTGGCCCTGACTATCTTTAAGATTATAGGAAGGATCATACTAGTTTGCCCCTCATGCAAGTGAGTGTGACCCTTTCAGTATATGGAGAACAAGATATTCAGAATCACCCTGGTGCAGATAATAAATAAGAAGGACCTTGTGGGTACCATCTAGATTACATGAAGTCCATGAAAATATTAATAATTATTTTAATAAGAAACTCTTCAAAGCGAACCAGAAACAGGAAGTATACCGTAAATTTACTGAATTAGAATAAGGGTGAACAGAATCCTAGGACAGAATCCTAGGACATAATAGAACCTGTCATCACCAGTGTCCAGAATAGTAATTATGCATTTAACTATTCTCAACAAAATGGCGCCAAGAATTCAAGGAAGCTAAAAAAAATCCACACAAAGTGACCAGCTCAAAAACCAAGTTTGTACGTTAAAAAAGTTAAAAAACTTGGGGATTTGGAATCCCCAAATCATGCATTTGCTGTCTTACTGCCTTCAGAATCCAACTGGTCTATACAAGAATGACACACAAACCCCACTTCCGGGTTGAGGTGCAAGGAGAGAGGGGAGTCTTTGTTCCTCTCATTATCCCCCCAGAATTTGGTATTTATACTTATTTTGGTTTGTACAATGGTTTCAAAAGTCTGCATTCTACAGGGGCAACCAGAATATTTACATTAAGAAGATCAAAAGAATTACGGAATATTATTGCTTGATCTACAGAACTCCTAACCACACAAACAAATCCTCCAGGTAAGGAATGTGAATAAGAAGAAAAATTTACCACAATCACTTTAATAGTCAAGCAAGTCTGATTGCCAAGACTTGAAGAAATATTACTGAAATGCTCACTGTAATTAACAGTGTAGTGTAATATGCTCTTGGACATAAATAAACTTAGCTTTTATCCAGTTTAAGAATCTATGCCTTTTAACAGAAAACTTCGGTCCACTGAGGCACACATGAGGATTTTTTCATCAGCCAGTAAGTGATAACAAACTTGTTTTTCCTTTTTACCTCCAACACTTTCTTCATCATTTTTAGGTTATATAGTTTTCTTTATATACTAGTTTGTAGACATTCATTTTATTATTTAATGATTACACTTAAAATTTTAACATTAATCAATAATATCGCCCAACTCCCAAATGATATAAGGCCTTAGAATCCTAAGATCCTTCACGTTCACTGTAATGAACTTGCACCTTTGCAAAAAAATTCTTGCATCTCTTTTTCGAGGACTTAACCATATGCTAAAGAACTGGATAAGCAGATATGAAATACATTCACTGCTTTAAGTTCTGTACAGTTACTCTAAACTACATGAACATAAAACTATAATCTATTAAACAAGGAAATAAACATAAGTTATTCTACTGGACAACCAGAATATAGGTAAAATATCTGAGCTCTCCATAATCATCATAGTGTTGCAGGTGGACCCCACGGGTGACTTATGTAAGGCCGGGAAGGGGAGAGAGATGGTTGCTTTCTCCCCAGCTGCCTCTGCCACCCAGGACCCACTGGGCAGGCTTAAGACTGATAAAGTCCGCGATGAGCCCCTGCACGGTGTGGGCCTGAGCCCCACCAGCCCCACAAGGTGGCCTTCAAGCCACACCTGATGCCCGCTTGGTCTCTAGGCACGGGAGTTGATCCCCACCACCCGAAGTTTCTCGGGAGCCACGGACTCAGGCTGGAGCGAGGAATTGCTCTTTGCAGGAAAGGAAAGTCAGTCCTAGGCCTTATCCAGGGCTGCCTTAGGGTTCTTGTCTTCCTCGCAGAAAAGAATTTTCAGGAGTCGAGGAGCAGTGAAGTAAAATAGATTTTATTGAGGAGGTTTTTGGAGAGGGAAGGGGGAGAGAAAGTAAGAGAGAGTACACATCTCAAGAGGGGAGATGGGGGCAACACACATGCTTAGGCACTACATGTGCTCGGCCACATGGGCTCAGGCAGCATGTGTGTCCATGCAGCATGTGTGCACAGGCAACATGTGTGCCCAGGCAGCATAGCGCACAGGCAACATGTGTGCCCAGGCAGCATGTGCACGCTGTCCTTTGGTCAGGACAGGCTTTTATAGATTTCTCCCCAAGTTACTCCCATATGGGGCTTCAATCTCGGTTACTAGGGGCCAGTGAAGGTGAGTAGACTTTGGGAGTGGTCTTCTTTGACTGGAATGCTTTGGAGTTTTCTGTGGGCTGGGTCCTGAGCGGGAAGGCTCCCTCAGGAGATTTAATCAGTTAAAGCCATTCACACATTCCCTCTGGCCTTCCCTTCCCCCAGGGTCTATTGTTGATATGGTCTTATCAAGTCTGGTTCCTTGTGACAACAGGTGTGACTCTGGATTGATGAAGGACCAGTTTTATTTCTTCTTCAGGAATTTTTATTGCCATGTGGCACCCCCTGTCTGCCTGCCTACAACAATAACTTGCTTTTTTTTAAAAGGATGCTAATGTTCTGCTTACCGTCCTTTCTTCCTCATAATTATTAACCAAAACGCTCAATCGTCAAGTTGAGTTCTTTTTATTATTTTCATATTAACAAGAAGTATCACTGTCACTGTATCACTGTCTTCCCGTTCATCATTGAATTGCTCGAGCAGGCCCCAGTAACATCTCCACATGTCCTTTCTCATGCTAGTAGAGCCCAAGGGCATCTGCTTGTTCCAGGAACATAAAGAGCCTCAATCCACTCCATCAGATCATGGGAATGAGGTCTATAATTGTTACTGGCATTTGGCATATCAAATATGACACGGGTAGCTTACCAGGCTCTGCCATGTGGGCAGCACACTCTTGTAGTCATCTCTAAATCCAGCCTATAATTATAGGCTTTAATTTATAATCCAGATAATTATAATTTATAATTATAAATTATAATTTATAATCCAGATTATAAAATAAACAAGAAGTAACATACTTAAAACTCTCAAATAGAATTTTCCCTGTTGTTAACTAATATATACTCAAACTTCTTTTACCCTCTTAACAGGCCTTTCAGAGGGAACTTTTGCCAGACATATATCAGAAATAATTAAAAGTAATAATCATAAACTTTACTGTGACCAATATGTAAATTTGCATCATAAATTCCCTCTGGTCCTAATTCATATTTTCTAAATAGAATTTCTCAGGAACTCCTCATTATTGAAGTACAGAATATACCAACGGTTACAAAAGAGTATGAACCTCATTTTAAAAAATAAACTTTATTTTATTTTGATATTGTTAATTCTTCCAATTCATGATTGCTGGAGCTCAGCAAGGTCCCCAACAGATATCCTTAGGCAGGGTCCCCTGGCACACTTGGACAAAGGAAAGGACCACTGGCTCTTCCTAGTCAGAGGCTCTAGTCCTTTCATCTCTCCTCTCCTTTCCTCTCTCCCTCTCCCAACTCAAGTTTGCTAATGGTTGGGGGCTGGGAGTTAAAAGAGGTGATAGGCTTTGATCCTAAAGCAATGAGAAGGTGTAAAGCCCACTTTTCCCAGGCAATTTACCAGGGAAGCCCACTCTTCCCAGGCAATTTACCAGGAACCTCCCCACTCCACTGAGATCTTGCCCTGGGGCTAGACCTGTCCAGGACAAAGGCACTCTCCTTTCCTTTGCTAGTAAACAATCATCTTCATAATATTTCTAGTCTCTTCTCACAGAAGAGAGAGGCATTTATCAACACCAGGGATTAAGCTTAAAGGGCACCATTTTAAATAGCATTTTCTTTCTCATTCTTACTCTGTTAGTTCACTGTATGTAGAAATTTGACAGATTTTTTTTTATTTTCCTATATAAGTCTGTTTCATTGCCCAAGGATTATCAATAATTTTTCAAAATACATTTTTTATTAAAAATAATTATAATAGAGCCAGAGTGATAGTTTAAGAGTTAAGGAACTTGACTTGCACACAACCAACCCTGGTTCAATCTCTGGGATACCATCTGGCCCTGTATTCCTGCCAGCAGTGACCCGTGAGCAGTCAGGAGAAAGCCCTAAGCACTCCCATAGTTTGGCCCCCCAAACACAAAATAAACAAAAAATATATTGGTATAATATACACAGTACTTTCTGTTGTTTTGGGGTTTGGGATTTTTTGGGGTTTTTTTCTCAAAATATATTGTTAAAATGGTCCCATTTAGTTACATATTTTATCCTTCAATTTTGTTTCAGGTAGTATCATCATTTAATGACAAAATATCTGGGTTTTTTTAAACAATTTGGTTTATAAATAATTTTATATAATTACACCTTCACACATGTGTACCTTCTAAATATAAATTCCTATTGAGAGAATGTTCTGTCAAAAAAAGTGCAGTTTTGTATATACACATAAATTGTCTTATAGAAAAAATATTTACACTCAACACAACAACTAATGTTTGGAATTAATCTAGATGTCCAACAAGAGATCAGATGATTATAAAAATATAGTATATATACACAATGTAATACTACATAGCTGTTAGGAATGATGAAATCATGTAATATGCTGCAACACGGATGGATTTTGAAGATATGACAAATGACGTAACTAGAAGAATAGGGACAAACACAGGAAGATATTGTTTGAATGTGGTATTTAGAGTAACTGGATTTAAAATTCAACAGTTTAAATTAGGGGGATACCTAGATCACCCTTGGCCCACCGTACAGGTAGGAGAAAGAAATAGAATGAAGGGGAAGGAGAGAGAGCTAGATAAAAACCAACTGGGGTCAAGAAAATTCAAGTACACTGCTGGTGTTAAGGAATGATAGATAGAACTAAATATCCAAATCACAGAGTCAATAACACTGAAATCACTATGGAGGTTTGCTCCAACAAAATGGCAACTGGAACCAAAAAGATGATTGACTGACGAGATAGCAACATTCCCAAATCAGAGATCACCTTTGACCCCGCACAGAAGAAAGGATTCATGGTCCATCTGGTGCCAGGAAGCTACCAGGTGACATTCTTCTCCACATCGACCAACCTACAGATAACAGGAACCAGACCAAGCACACCAGTTCCACTTTTCTTGGTTCCCTTTCCCACCCAAGACAGTTAAAGAATCCCACTCAGTCTCTCCCAGGACGTGGCTCTACCTAAGCCTCACCAGAGGCCGGTAGGGGCCACCCAGGAGTGAATCCCAGTAAACTCCTCCTATTCCTTCACTTTTACTTGTCTCTGTCTCTGTCTGTGCTATCTGAGGTCACTTACTATCAATCGTGAGACCCAAACTTTAATACTCAAACTTAAAAGTTGCCAATCAAGATGGCAGGCTGGGGCTAGGGCTGGGAGGTAGGAAGGGAAACCTGGGAACACTGGTAGAGGGAAGCTGACATTGATGGTGGGATTCGCAATGGAATATTGTATGTCAAAAACAAGAAATATTTTGTTTGAACAACAAAATATTGTTGTTAAAGCTGTTATGAACGAATTTGCAACTCCCAGTGCTTTGTCACTTGTCTTCCCATTGTTCATCAATTTGGTTGAGTGAAAACCAGTAAAGTCTCCATTCTTTGGGAATGAGGTCCATTATTGTTACTGTTTTTGACATGTCGAATACACCACGGTAGCATGCCAGGCTCTGCTGTGGGTCTGGGTTCATCCCAGGGGCCCAGTCTTTTCTATGTCAGACCATCAACCATCCAGGGCCCACGGGTAGAGCTCTGGGTATAGACAACCCTGTCTCCTGTCTGCCACCTGCCAACGCAGCTGGGCACCGCAGCCACACCTGCAACACCTCAAGTAGGGAAAAACCTTTACTTATGAAAAATCCCAGTCATCAATTTTAGATTAACAATAAATTTATTTTCTATCTGCATTTTTGGATACTAGAAAATTTACTTAATGATTTCATTGCTAATTCACTTTAGATCTCATTTGCTAATCATAATGAGCACTGTCTTAGTAGTTCTGAGAATTATCCTTACTCTTTAGTCACAGAATTTCCCACGGATCTGGTAATATAAATTATATACTGCAATAGCTTGGGAATTTCTGATTATTTATGCTTGAACACATGTGCTATGTAACTGTAATGAAAAGGCCATTTATTCAGTACCATCTCATCATCTTCTCTTCCTAAGTAGGCATCACTTAGGAATGTACATGAATACAGTTTCCACAAATGCATGAAGAAAGCAGGAGACCAGTTAACAGAAATAGAAGTGGCACAAGAACAATAACCTTTAAACAAATCAGAATTAATATATATAATCAACAAATACTGATATTTTCCAATTTTTCATATTTCCATTAGGCGACGCCCTCTCAATGGCATTATTGGACTCTAATATGTCTGTGTTGTCTTCAGACTCACTGCTGATCATCATCAATCACGTAAAATGATATAAATCTCTGACCCAATAGAAATAAAAAAATTGTCCTGCCAGACATTTTATATAGTCAAATGTATTGCCACAATACAGTTGCTACCAATTCTATTTCTAATATAATGAGATAGGATATGTTAAGCTTCTTTCAGAATCTAGATAGTATATTTTAAGTTTCCTGTATCTTCGAAATGTTTATTTTTATTCTATTTGTTAAAATATAAGATGCAGAAGATTATAATCAGAAGACAAAGATTTAACAAAAAGACTTATAGGATAACAATATTGATTCACTGCATTTAAAAACTTATTTTTCATTATAAATTGCTAAAAACTATGAAAGCATCATAGTATAGTTTCATCAGACAACTTGAGTTCCAATCCTCATCCACTATTTGGTAGATATTTGAATATATCATATTTGTTAATAACTATGTGCTTGTCTCACCTTGTATGTAAAATAAAAATATTAAATATCTGATGGCTAGTTGCAATCCCCATCAGATATGGGTAGTTTCATATGTATGCAGATTCATACATATGAAGTTTAGCAGCCTGACACATACGTAAAAACTTTGCTATAATAATTATTAGAATTGTTATTATAAAATAATGAAATTAAAAATAATAATAAAGTTAACTATTCAAGAGGTAAAAGATCTCTTCAAGGAATCTAACCTCTAAGTGAATATTAATAATTGTCGAGGGTACTAATACCAACCTAGAACTGAGCATTAAATAGAGGCAAAAAGATACACATGACAACTCTTTAATGTATGTTCTGTAATCCATAGTTTGAAGGGAAGGAAAAGAGAAAGAGAGAGAAAGGGAAAGAAATAAAGAAGCTGCCATGGACGCGGCTGGGGGAAGGGGGAGGGAACCGGGATGTTGGTGGTGGGAGATGGGAACTGGTGGAGGGATGGGTGCTGGAACACTGTATGACCAAAACCCAAATATGAACTTTTTTGAATTGTATATCTTTGTAAATGTATATCTCACGGTGGTATAATGAAATACTTAAAAAAAATAAAAATAAAAAATTAATATAGAAATAAAAAATGAGAGGTTGAGAAAAATTTGAAATAAGTGTTGTCCACAGGTGAAGTGGTATTGGGTCTGGGGTTGACTAGCAGAAGCCCACTATGTTCTAGAAACTCAGAAAGTTAATGCAAGAAGAGCAATTGGCCAGACTCCGCACATAATAACCCAGAAAAACTGTCATGACTTTATGAATACCATTCCCTTATATGAGCTGTAATGGTAAATATAATTAATGCTGGCTAAGGGAGCAGGCACGGGGATGGGAGGTGGATGGGAAATGAGGGTCTCTGATGGTGATAGGGGCACACTGGCGGTGGGCTTGATGTTGAACTCTAACAACTGTATTGTGAAAAACTTTGTACTTTGTAAATCACAGTATTTAAATGAAAAAATAATTCGATTTGATCCCTGCACCACTCACAGTGGTGGTGGGAGTAGTCCTTGAATGCAGAACCAGGAGTATGCTTGAGCACCACCAAGTGTGGCCCAAAAAACAATAAAGCAACATTCCCTTAATTTTTTTTCTTTTTCCATCACACCTGGCAATGCTCAGGGGTTACTTCTGACCTTGCACTTAGGAATAACTCCTGGTGGTGCTCGGGGACCATATGTGATGCCAAGGATCAAACCTGAATCGGCCACATGCAAGGCAAACGCCCTACCCACTGTGCTACGGCTCTGGCCCCAAAATTCTTATTTCTGTTATTGGTCAACACAGATTCACAATGCAGTTAAATAAAATTCTGCTCCTTATTTCATCCAAAGTTAATAGTTTTATAAAATAATAACCATGTCTCTAATCATCAAAAAGTTATGTATTTTACATACTCAGTTAGTGTTCAAGAAAGTTAATGTGGGAGAAATGAAATTCAGAATTCTTTATGCAAAAAGAACAAGTTTAACAAGACCACATTCGCCATTGATGAAGCGTTTCTCTAATGGTAATATTTTCATTGGTTTATGAACTTCGTTCTTTAGGGATAACAATAAATTCACATATAGACTTTAAATAGATTGCTTCCATTCCCAGCCACCAGCCACTCAGCCAGCAACAGCAGAAGAGAGACACTCCAGACCCACAGCTGCGCCATTTGGCCCCACATGGAGCAGCCCATGAAGTTCCAGAGGGTGGTAAATGCAGCCAGCCCCTGGTGGAGACCAACATAGCTCCTACGGTTCATTCACACGCGCGGGTTGTGGGGGCACGCTGGCTGGACTTGGAGCAGGGATTTGGGCTCCTCCTCCCATTCCTCCATCTCCATGTCAGCGGACGTTGCTGCAAGCTCCCAGCAGCCACGGCCAGCAACAGCGGAAGAGAGATACTCTAGACCCAAAACTGCGCCGGTGCATGGCCTCTCTGCAGCTGCGCAACAGTCTTAGACAATAATGAAAGTTAGGACCAGATCCTTCCCAGGATCTTTCACATTTATATATTGTATACAGTTCTAGGTGGGTTCTAGCCCTGGCCCATCATCCTAGTGATTCTAGCAAGAAGCCAGAGGCACCCCCACACCATGAGGGCAGTCATTCTCAACATCCAGACTCCACCCAAGAGAAAAGCTGATCTCTCTCCATTGAGGTTCATCAGTAAATGTATGAGATTAGAGCTACTACTGAGAGTGTACCATCCACACTGCAAAGTCTGGCAAGTTACCTGTGTTGTATTTGATATGCCAAAAAACAGTAAAATTATAGACCTCATTCCCATGCCCTGAAGGAATGGTTTGAGTCTCTTCATGTTCCTGGAGAGAACAGCCCTTGGGCTACACTAGCTCATGATAGGACATATGGAGATGATACTGGTACCCACCCGAGAAAATTGATGAACAATGGGAAGACAAGTGATATAAGTGATACAGTTTCCATTCCCAGCTAGGTTGACAGATATGTATTGGGTTGTCCACTTTCAAACAGTTCCTTAGTACTTATGGATGAACTAATGTTAAAAATATAAGTTATGTTCAGAAAAGCATGCATGCAATATTATGAAATATTACTTTCAATTTTTCTTTTATCTTTATAAATATGCAGTCTTTCCATACCATCTTGATGTATATTCTTTTCAAATGCAGTAAGGTGAAAACTAATATTTACCCCATTTTAGAGAAAAGCACAAAACTTACTATAAATTTCATGTAACAAATTAAATTCTGGAAAAACTGGTTTATCTCAGATGAACTGTCTAAGAGTTAAAATAATAGTATACTCTAAATAGTAATACAACCCATAATCCTTTAAAAAATAAGAAAACTTGGAATATACTATTTTACTTGAGCGTATAACATGCAATGAATTAATTTTAACTTTTTCTAAAATATTCAAACAAATCTTGGTTTACTTGGTTTTATAAAGTAAACTAAATAGAACAATGTATATGAACACCTTAAAAATATACGTGCACTCAGAAGATTCCCTCTTTCCATTAAAAAGTAGAATTATGATTATACAAGAAAACTTAGCATCTTAAATATATATTACATAATTGGGCTTATTTTGTTTTATTAACTGATTTATTGGAATGCATCACTACAAGAAAAACTATTTATAATCTCCTACTGCCATCTTATGTAATGTCTTGTCACTGCACTACACAAAAGCAAGAATACACATTATGGAGAAGTAATATTATTTTTTAAGTTATATATCAATCCATTTCTCAAATAAATATCAAATATCTATTGTTCTATTTGTATTTATTTATAAAAAGTATATTTTTAATTTGATCATTAAATTACTTAACGCTTCTTCATTATTTTTTTAAATTTTCTATTCTGGCCTTATTTATGATCTTACATATAATTTATTACAATGTACAGTGCTATCTTACATTATACATTATTTAGATACATTAAATACAAAACCTAGAATTTAAAATGTGCAACTATATAGTAAAACCACAGTACAGTTCTATTACTTAAATCAAAAGATGCCTCTTATAGATATGCATCCTGAAACTAGCCAACTCACAGTCATTAATTATATATAACAGATTTATAAAAATGTGCTAACTGTAAACATATAAGAATTTCAATATAAAATCACAATACAACTAGATAAATTTGCATTGATTTTATAACAGTTCCATTTACTCTGTCACTAATCAATTATTATTAAAAAAAAAGCCAACAATAACCCAATGTAATAGCCAGTACTAGAGTCTCTCCATTCCCATTTTCTTACACCAACAATTAGTTAAACACATCATTTATAAATATGCTCCTCTATAAATAACCCCAAAATTCCAACAACCTTTAAAAATTTGTCTTAATAAGCAGAAATATGAACCATCTCAGGGGCCATGATACACAGACTCATAAATAAATCTCAAAAGAGATCAACAAGTTGGAGAGATTCTTCCAGACTCCACAGATGGCTGTGAGATACCCTGGAGAGGGTCGGGTGAGGTGCAACACCCACCCAAACAGAGCCCTTCAGCAGAATGACTCTACTCCCCATGATCCCTGCCATGCTCCTTATCAGACTCCACTGCTGAGGCAAACCTCAGAAATTAATTTCAGCGGCAGGCCTCAGAAATTAATTTGAGGCAAACCTCAGAAATTTATCTGCTGAAAAACAGATATGCAGGTTTTGTGGTTGAAACCTCCAGGCTTCCAGAGTCCCTGTACTTCCAGAAGTCCCAGTAGTCGTGCACATGTCTCAAGCTGCCACCCAGTTAAAAGTCTAACTCCAGCTGTATCACCCATGTTAAAAATTTTAGACACCCTAGAGCAACATCCCAGACTCTACAACACTGATAAACCAGGAGAGTAGCACACTAGATTGGATGGAATGTAACATAGAGGGCAACCAAACTTAATTAAGAAAGTATAAATACTGAAGGATTAACCCGCAGCTACAGAGGCTTAATATCTCTGTGGTGAGATAAAACAATCTTCACTAGCTTTCTTAAAAGGAAAAATAGTTTGGTCATTCTTTTAGAAAATTATTTATAACAAGCAATATAAAATAAATTATTGGGGACCTGCTATGGGGGCAGACTTAAGGAGTGGTTGGGTAAATTGGAGATAAAAGTGGTGGGAAGGTGCAATGGTGTTTGGATTGGTGTTGGTATATTGAATGTCTGTAGCAAATCTTCATGAACAACTTTGAATAAATAAATAGATAAATAAATGAATGGCTGAATGAATAGATAGATAGATAGATGAATGGATGGATGGATGGATGGATGGATGGATGGATGGATGGATGGATGGATGGATGGATGGATGGATGGATGGATGGATAGATAGATGAGATTTTTAGGGGCTGGAGGATAGTCCAGCGGGTAGGGCATTTGCCTTGCATGCGGCCGGCTCATGCTGGCCCAGGTTCGATCCCTGGCATCCCATATGTTCCCCAAGCACTGCCAGGAGTAATTCCTGAGTGCAGAGTCAGGAGAAACCTCTGAGCATTGCCCGGTGTGACCCCAAAAAAAACTAAAAAAAAATGAGATTTTAAACCAAGCAGAAATATATTGTCTTGATTGTACCTCTCAACAAGATTACTGATTTTTCCCTAGTTTTCTATTCATTACACCATCTTTTAAAAAGTTGACCTTTGTCTTCATGCTCGCATGCTTGCCACCTCAGAGCTTCGGATGGTTACATTACTTCTGTACAAGGAAATCAATGCCCAGATTGCAAACACATTAAAAAGAGGGTGCCCTTCTCATACCCATATTGCTATACTAGGCTAGCAACCAAAACTATCACTTGACTCAGGAATTACTCCATATGGTGCTTAGATACCATATGGAATGTCAAGGATTAAAGTGGGTTAGATGCATGCAAGGCAAGTGCTCTATTTGTGTTACTATTGCTCTAGACCTCACTTGAATATTTTTAGTTGCAATGTAAGCTAACAGGAAAAAAAAGCATTTTGCTAATGCTACTGTGAACAAAATTAGCATATTACAAGGTAGACATTCACTGAGGAGAGAAACAAACAAGATCTACTCAGAGGAATAGTTGTGCTTGCTTCAGCAGAACATATACTCAGAGAAATAGTTAACACTGATCTATAATTAAGATCGGGTGTACATGGCACACCAACTTGAAGAAAGAACTTTCTCTCTCTTTCCAAATACGTAATTGTGATAGCTGAAATGTTAGGGTGGGGGAAATAAATACATACTTAGCTGGAAGCAAATAAGAAAATTGTGCCATAGACAAAGATAAACAAGCTTAGGAAGTGAAGTCCAGACATCACAGATTTAATTAGTCTGAGGCGGACAATGGCAAGCTCAATGCACGGGCTTATCTGGTACTGATATGGAGAGAGAGGTCTGCTTATCAAAATACCACCCACCAGCATGCAAACTAGTCCAGCCTTTTTGGAGAACGAACTAGGCATTCTTTAAAAAGCTAGGAATTAAGCTTCCATATGCCCCAGCAATACCACTTCTAGGAATATACCCTGGGGCTTCAAAAACACACAGCAGAAACACCATCTGGACTTCTATGTTTATTGCAGCACTATTCGCAATAGTCAGAATCTGGAGACATCCCAAGTTCCTGAAAACAGTCAACTGGTTAAAGAAAACATGGTACATCTACACAATGGAATATTATACAGCTGTTAGGAAAGATAAAGTCTTGAAAATTTTTATAAATAGATGGATATGGATATATCATGCTGAGAAAAATGAGTCAGAAGAGGAGAGACAGAATCAGAATGATTGCACTCATTTCTATGGTGTGAAAAAATAACATTAAACCAATATCCAAGGACAGTAGAAACAAGAGCCAGAAGGTTTTGTCCATAATTGGAAGCCTGTTTCAACTTCTTGGGGAAAAGGCAGTTGGTCTAGGGATAGAACCACTATGACAAAGACAGTGGTAAATTACCACTTCATAAGAAATATGTGCAGAATAGATAAACGAACATAGTAACCGCCAGTATCTGCACTGCAAACTATAATGCCCAATGGGAAGAGAGAGAGATGGAGAAAGAAGGAAAGTGCCTGCCATAGAGATAGGCTGGGGGTGGGGAGGCAGGAGGGCAAAGGGGCACATTAGTGGTGGGAAACATGTACTGTTGAAGGGATGGGTGTTGAAACAGTGTGTGACTGAAATCCAATCATGAACAGCCTTCTAACTGGATAGCATGGTGACACAATAAAATAAATTTAAAAAATATTACCCACCAGGATGCCAACTGGTCCAGCCTTTTTGGAGAACAAAACAGGCATTCCTCAAAAAGCTAGTAATTAAGCTTCCATACAACCCAGCAATACCACTTCTGGGAATATGCCCTGGCACTTCAAACACACACCAGAAACACCATCTTCACTTCTATGTTTATTGCAGCACTTTTCACAATAGCCAGAATCTGGAAACAAGTCAAGTGCCTGAGAACAGATGACTGGTTAAAGAAACTATAGTATATCTACACAGTGGAATACTACACAGCTGTTAGGAAGGATAAAGTTATGAAATTTGCTTATAAATGGATGAGTATCATGCTGAGTGAAATGAGTCAGAATGAGGACAGTCACAGAATGACTGTACTCATTTGTGGAGTGTAAAAAGCATAATATGAAACCAATATCAGGCACAGTATAAACAAGGGTCAGGAGGTTTGGTAGACAATTGGAATCCTACTTGTAAAAGACAGTTGGAACAAGGAAGGGACCGCTATGACAAAGATGACTGCTGCAGGACACCTAAAAGCCTAAAAGCCTCTTCATCTGCCCTGGATTGCCTCCTGCAAATCACTTCGTAGATAAGGGGGTAGTTTAAACGACCATGTATTCTGTACTGGCTGGTATAAATATTCTCTCATGCTACCACAATCATCGTGGGACTAGCTAGATCTTACCAGCATATTTGCCTGGCCACGTTGGATGTCTAAGTAATTAGACCAGAGAGAAATGCTGTTTGCCTCCAAGCAAGCAAGCATGGCTCCCTGATAACTCAAAGACAACTAAAATACAAAACTACCGTGAAGTAGACGAGACTCTTGTGAAGGCTTGGAGAAATATTTAAGTGGCATTAGTATTAGTCTTTGGTACAGAGACATGCCATCTCAGAAACCCCCTTCTCTACCCTATCAGGGCATTTCCAGGCAGATCTTGGCTCAAAATATTAGCATATAATAGGGCCTAGGTGAGGTGCTGGGAGAAATTACCTAAGGGCATGTGACCCTTCCTGCTTCCCATAATAGTGGGAGGCCTGAGTTGCAGGGGTATAAAACCAGCCTGCTTCCTCTCTCTCTCTCTCTCTCTCTCTCTCTCTCTCTCTCTTCTCTCTCTCTCTCTCTCTCTCTCTCTTTCTCTCTCTCTTTGGGCTCTCTTTTGGGGCTTGCACTCTTCTTGGGAGTCTTTGTCTCCCTCTTCAAAGGGCCTTAACACGTGGTGGCCGCCATCTTGGCCTACACGTGGCTGGGGTTCTAGCTGGGAATCCTAAGCACAGGGTTTTTCCTATTGCTGATTTGTATGCCTGAACCTGTGATAAGTAAAGCCTTTTAAAACTGCATCGGATTCCTGAGTGTTCTTTCATTTCCTGCAGGCTTCAGAGGTAGAAGGGAACTCGTTTCCCTGGCACTGTTGGGGACCCCAGCAGCATCCCCGACAGATGACCACTCTTTATAAGAAATGAATGCAGAATATGTAAAGAAATAAACATGGTAACCACTCAGTAGCCGTGTAAGCCACAATGCCCAATGGAGCAGGGTGGGGGAGAGAGAAATAGAGAGAAACAGAGAGAAAGAGAGAGAGAGAGAGAGAGAGAGAGAGAGAGAGAGTCTTCTAATTGAAGGGCATGGTGACTCAATAGAATATTTTTCCAAAAAATAACAATAAAAGCTCTTCCCACCAGGTGCGCTCGGCGGAGGCAGCCCCTGAGCCACTCCGCTCCAGGAGAAAAGGCACCAGCTTTGAAGACGGGACCAAGCCCCACCCAGCATCGCCGGACCTCCCACCTGACGCCATCCAGCCCCGACGCCCAGCAGATCGCCGCGCTCTTCCCACCAGGTGCGTTCCCCCGGCGGGGCAGCCCCTGAGCCACTCCGCTCCAGGAGAAAAGGCTCCAGTTTTGAGGAAGGGACCAAGCAGTTGTGCCGCTTGGCTAATGTTTGCGTGTTATTAGAATGATGTCCTCAGCGAAGCAGAGGTGGTGTAGTGCCGACCAACTATCTTCACTCCCATATACTGAGCCACAAAGCATACCTCAACAAAATAAAAAAGATTAAAATTGTGTCGACTATCTTTTCAGATCACAATGCACTGAAAATAATAGTGAACCATACACAGAAGCAGGGAGCTACACCAAATACCTGGAAACTAAACAGCTCACTGCTGAACAACAAATGGGTCATAGAAGAAATCAAACAGGAAATCCAAAGATTCCTAGAAACAAATGACAATGAAGATACCAACTATCAGAAATTGTGGGACACAGCAAAAGCTGTGTTAAGAGGAAAGTTCATAGCTCTGCAAGCATTTTCAGGAAAGAAGAAAGGGTCCATATAAATAACCTGACCTCACAGCTGAAAATATTAGAAAAAGACCAACAAGGGAAGCCCAACCCAGGCAGAAGGAAGGAAATAGTGAAACTTAGGGAGGAAATCAATAAGCTGGAAACGAAAAAAAACGATCCAAAAGATAAATGAAACCAAGAGCTGGCTTTTTTGAAAAATTAAACAAGATAGACAAGCCACTGGCAAGACTTGTAAGGACAGGGGAAAAAAAACCCAAATAAACAGAATCAGAAATGAAAACAGTGACATCACAACAGAAAAAACAGAAATCCAAAAGATCATCAGAGGTTATTTTGAGAACCTGTATGCCACAAAACATGAGAACCTAGAAGAAATGGATAAATTCCTGAAGTCCTATAACCTCCCACGGCTGAAACAAGAAGACCTCCAATACCTGAATAAGCCTATCACCATCGAGGAAAATGAAACAGTAATTAAAAGTCTGCCCAAACACAAAAGCCCAGGTCCAGATGGGTTCACTGGCGAATTCTACCAAACGTTTAAGGAGGACCTACTGCCTGTCCTGTTCAAGCTCTTCCAGGAAATAGAAGAAACAGAAACACTCCCAAACAGCTTTTACGAGGCGTAAATCACCCTGATACCCAAAGCAAGGAGAGACAACACAAAGAAGGAAAATTACAGACCAATCTCCTTGATGAACACAGACGCTAAGATCTTCAACAAAATACTAGCAAACAGAATCCAAAGACTCATCAAAAAGATCATACATCATGACCAAGTAGGATTCATCCCAGGAATGCAAGGATGGTTCAACATTCGCAAATCAATCAACATAATACATCATATCAATAAGAGAAAAAATAAAAACCATATGGTCCTATTGATAGATGCAGAAAAAGCATTTGACAAGATCTAGCACCCATTCATGATTCAAACCCTCCAGAAAATGGGAATTGAAGGAAGCTTCCTCAAGATAGTCAAAGCCATCTACCAAAAGCCCACAGCGAGTATCATTCTCAATGGGGAAAAATTGAAAGCCTTCCCCTTAAGATCAGGAACACGACAAGGTTGCCCTCTCTCACCTCTTTTATTCAATATAGTACTGGAAGTACTCCGCCATAGCAATCAGAGAAGAAAAGGACATTAAGGGCACCCAGATAGGCAAGGAAGAAATCAAGCTAGGATTATCTGCAGATGACATGATATTATACCTAGAGAACCCTAAACTCTCGACCCAAAAACTCTTAGAAACAATAGAGTGGCAGGGTACAAAATCAATACCCAAAAGTCTGTGGCTTTCCTATACCCAAATAACGAAATAGAAGAAAGGGATATTACGAAATCGATTCCATTTACAATTGTGCCACAGAAAATCAAATACCTAGGAATCAGCTTAACCAAGTGTGTAAAGGACCGGTACAAAGAGAACTAAAAGACACTGCTTCAAGAAATAAAAGAGGACACAAGGAAATGGAAACATATTTCCTACTCATGGATGGGGAGAATTAACATTGTCAAGATGGTAATACTCCCTAGAGCTTTGTACAGATTCAATGCGGTTCCTATAAGGATTCTCATGACATTCTTTAAAGAAATTGACCAAACACTCCTGAAATTCGTATGGAATAATAAACCCCCACGGATAGCTAAAGCAATCCTTGGGAAGAAGATGGGAGGCATCACCTTTCCCAACCTCAAACTGTACTACAAAACAGCAGTAATTAAAACATCATGGTACTGGAATAAAAACAGACCTGTGGACCTATGGAATAGAGTTGAGTATCCTGACACCCACCCTCAAATACACGATCAGTTAATCTTTGATAAAGGTGCAAAGAGTCCGAACTGGAGTAAGGAAAGCCTCTTCAACAAGTGGTGCTGGGAAAACTGGACAGCTACATATAAAAAAATGAATTTGAACCTGTGTCTAACACCTTGCACAAAAAATCAGATCAAAATGGATTAAAGATCTCAATATCAGACCTGATTCCATAAAGTACGTTGAAGAAAATATAGGAAAAGCCCTCCAAGACATTGAAGCTAAAGACATCTTCAAAGGTGAAACACCATTAACAAAGCAACTAGAAGAAAATATAAACATATGGGACTACATGAAATTGAAGAGCTTCTGCACCTCGAAAGAAACAGTGACCAAGATAGAAAGACAGTCCACAGAATGGGAAAGAATATTCACCCAATACCTATCTGATAAGGGGTTAATATCCAAGATATATTAGGCACTGGTACAGCTATATAAGAAAAATAACAGCCAATCCCATTAGAAAATGAGGAGAAGAGATGAACAGAAACTTTGAAGAAGTTCATCAGGAAGAAATTCGAATGGCTAAAAGGCATATGAAAAAATGATCATCATCACTAATCATCAGAGAGATGCAAATCAAAACAACAATGAGATATCACCTCACACCTCAGAGAATGGCCCATATCCAAAAAAGATAAAAGCAACAAGTGCTGGCGTGGATGCAGGGAAAAGGGGACTCTCATACATTGTTGGTGGGAATGTCGACTTGTACAACCTTTCTGGAAAACAGTATGGACATTCCTCCAAAGACTAGAAATTGAGCTCCCCTTTGACCCAGCCATACCACTCCTGGGAATATACACTGGGAAGCCAAAAACACACAGCAAAAACACAATCCGCACTTTTATTTTCATAGCAGCACTATTCACAATAGCCAGAACCTGGAAACAACCAGTATGCCCGAAAATCGATGACTGGATAAAGAAACTGTGGTACATCTACACAATGGAATACTATGCAGCTGTCAGGAAAAATGAAGTTATGAAATCTGCCTATAAATGGATGGACATGGAAAGAATCATGTTGAGTGAAATTAGTCAGAAGGAAAGAGAGAGACATAGAATGACTGCATTTATTTGCATGACATAAATATACCAGGTGATCTTACCAAAAGTGGAAATTACCACAAGCGCGTGGGAGTCAGGAGGTTAGGTAAGACAGAGAAGGGAACATGTGTGAATAAATGTCAAAAGGTCTGATACCAACATAGAATTGAGCATTAAATACAGTCAGGAAAATGCAAATGATGGCTTCTAAGTGTATGTAGTGCAACCCACAATGTGCAGGAGAAGGAAGAGAGAGAGAGGGAGAGAGAGAGGAGATAAAGAACCTGCCATTTAGGCAGGACGTGGGAGGGGAGGGAATTGGGGACATGGGTGGTGGGTGATGAGCACTGGTGGAGGGCGGGTGCTGGAACACTGTGTGACCGAAACCTCCAAACATGAACAACGTTGTAATTGTATATCTCACGGTGGTATAATAAAATGTTTAAAAAAAAAAAGCTATCAGAGAAGAGAATCTGAAACTAATCCAAGTACATGTTAAAAAAAATCCATCTAGAAAACCTGCATTGATGACTAAGCCCCCTTTTGGGGTAAAACAGATTCCAATTTTTCCACGTGCTTTTCCTGTAGAATAAATTCCTATTTACACAACAAAAAACAAAAAAGAATAACAATAAAATGAAACAAAACAAAAAAAAAAACACATTCACCAAAAAAAAAAAAAATTGTCATTCACCTACTGCAGGGAAATGCTGGGCCGCCCCACACAAAATCCAGGAGCAGGGTCAAGGATCCTCTTCTACCCCAGAGGATTGGCAGCTGGTGGACAGAGAAAGAAGCAAGAATCCAGATAAGTTTCAAATTGCTTTATTTACACAGGTTCTGGCATACAAATCAGCAATAGAAAAAACCCGAACTTAGGGTTCCCAGCTTGGCCATGGCCACGTGTAGGCCAAGATGGTTGCCACCACCTGTTAAGGCCCTGCAGAGAGGAGACAGTGAACAGGCAAGTAGGGGAGCACCAGGAGAAAGGGGGCAAAAGGGAGAGCGAGAAAGTAAGTAGGCAAGTTTTTATATCCCTGCAACCCAGTCTCCCACTCCAAAGGAAAGCCATCAGGGTCAAATCCCCTCAGGTAATTTCTCCCAGGACCTCACCTAGGCCTTTTGAGATGTTAATTTTGCCAAGTCAAGATCTGCCTAGGAAGTGCCCTGCAGGGTAGATCGGAGGAGTGGCTTCTGAGATGAACTGTATCTCAGAATACAAAGACATGCATCTGTACCAAAGAATATTCTATTGCCAGTTATATATTTCTCCAAGCCTTCACAAGAGTCTCATTTTTACTTCATGGTTGTTCTGTGTATCAGTCTTTGAGTTATCAGAGAGCCATGCTTGCTTGCTTGGAGGCAAACAGCATTTCTCTCTAGTCTAATTACTTAGAGATCCAACGTGACCAGGTAAATATACCAGTAAGATCTAGCTAGTTTCATGATGATTGTGGCAGCATGAGAGACTATTTATACCAGCCAGTATAGAACACATGATCAGATGAGCTGCCACATTCAAACTGTCCTCCTCCTATCTACAAAGGGACCTGCAGGAGGCAATTCCAGGCCAGATGCAGAGGCTCCAGGCAGCAGTGTACTGCAACAACCTATAAAGGAATCCTCATAGACACAAGCAATGTGCACCAGGCCTGAGCCAATTAAGTCGTTTGCATGAAATCAGAGTACATGATCTGCATCACATCAGATTTGGAGCCTAAGTTTTCTCACAAATCATGTAGAATAAAACCTGACAAGTAATGGAAATAGTCTAGAAGAGGTTAATCCTATAGCATTCTAACTTGCCCAAGTAGACATCTTCAATCCTAGGACACATAGAAGATTGCTGTCAAATATGTTTACAAAGAAAGAGAATAAATGGCACATTAAATGGTTTTTATACAAAAAAGAAGCATTCACCAGGGGTCCATGGTTAATATCTGGTCATTAATAACCCAAAGAGTTTTTTTTCTAAGTATGATTTTTCTTTAGCTTTAGTAATTAACAAAAAATCCATAATTCATAGTAGGTCTTCATGAATAAGGAAAGGGAACTAAAATATAAGACCTGATTTTATATGTCATCCAGAAAGAGTGAAATAAACTACTAAAGGACTCAATTATAGAAAAAGAAAAGCTCAACAGAACTTCAGAGAGTAAGTTCTATATGACACAAGTCATACAATCAAACTGGTAAAGACATACTCTCTAGCCTTATGAGTCTCCAAAATATACTCACTCATAAAGATAAATGTACATGAGCAGATGAGTGTCCCAGTCAAGGAAATCATCCTTAAAATGATGGCTTCTCAGCTAAGTTTTGAAAGGTGTGAGGTCAGGGAAGAAATACAAACAATTAATAGAATATTACTTGCTGTTCTTTCTGCATTCAGAAGCTATATCTAGTCCTAATTACAACAAATATAAATGAGCTTCAGAAAAATTAAAAGCTCCAGAAGCTTTTCAAAATCTGTGCATTGGAGCAGGGATTGAGGGCCCTCCCTTCATCCCCCCCCACCCTACCTCCAATTACCCAGTGCTTGCGCCTACAAGCTGTGCAGATTCCATTCACCATCCACCATGAACCAGGAGTTATGAGTATCTCTCCTGGGAGACTGACTAGAGGCACAACTGATACAGCTCCTTCCTGCACCAAACTGACCATGAAGCTCTGAGAGGCGGAACCTGGCCCAGTCCCTGGCCAGTTCCATTACAGTTTGAGGGGTCAGTAAACACGCAAGTCACTGAGGGAGTGCCTGCTGGGCTTGGAGTGGGAATTGAGGCCCCGCCCCTCATCCCACCAACCTCTAAAGACCCAGTGGTTGCACCTACAAGTTGTGCAGACCCCATCACGACGGGCCATTTTAACATAATAACCCAGTTAAATATCAGGTCTTAACCAAAACCTTTCCCATATATGTGGCAATGATCAATGTGACTGCAGTCAGCAAGGGATGGTAAGGGAATGAGGACGGGGGAAGGCTTTTGGTGGGGGGTAGGGGCACACTGGTGGTGGGACTGGTGCTGAACAATGAATGCTTGTGACAACTGTACTGTGAAGCAATTTGTAAATCACGGTGTTTTAATAAATTTTAAAAACAAAAATCAGCCCAGTAGGTGAAATATCAGCATTTGGTGCCAGATTAAATAGATATAGTTCTCTTTAAAAGAATACTCATGAACATTCAGTTCAATTTCTTTCAGGACTGGTTCAGAGGCGGGTAAGGCGTTTGCCTTGCACACAGCCGGCCTGTGCTGGCCTGGGTTCGATCCCCGGCATCCCATATGGTCCCCCGAGCACAGCCAGGAGTAATTCCTGAGTGCAGAGCCAGGAGTAACCCCTGAGCATTGCTGGGTGTGACCCAAAAAAAAAAAAAGCGTGTATTATAACAAGGCCACAAATTTAATCTCAAGAACCATCAATATGTGATGAGTAGGGTCCCTAAAACTCTGTCATCTGGAACTCCATAATACAACAAGAGCATGTGATCTCTGGCATGCAAACAAATTTGTGTAAGCACTGCTCCCAAAATGTGTGATATCTGAACATCAGCACTATGTCCAGGTGTACAATGCCCTGGAAAACACTAGAAAAACAATACACATGAACAACAAAACCAAACAGAGTGCATATCTGCAAACACAATTAAACTATGTAACCCCCAGCAAGCATTTCGGTCAAGCATGCACCCACCATAACCATAACGAATGCTATGTGCAGTTCCCTGGCATCACAACAATAAAGGGAAGGAGGTGGATGAATTAATAAGCAAATAAATTCATCTTTTAAAATATTTGAGGTGCTTTAGGAGGAAATTAAGTTACAGTTCAATAAAGAGAGAAGATCAAACTATAAAATGGACAATACACAAAATGGAAAAAATATTGACTTTCAAGACAATAAAATATAAAGTAAGCTAACACATAAGTAATTATGTTTCAACTTACAGCTCTGTTAAGAAAGATACTGGATGAGAATATGATATGATTTTCAAGTTCTTCTTTATATTACTTTAGTAAATGTGTAAATATTTTATTATAAAATAAGATGTTACTAGTGCCCGCTTGGGCAAATCAATGAAGAATGGGAAGAAATGTGACAAGTGACAAGTAATAAATAAAAATAGGAATGCTAACTGGCATTGTTTAGTCCATCTCGGTTTCCTGAAACAGAAAAATAGAACTGTGGAAGTTTCTCAAGGTCTTCTCTTTCATAAGAAAGAAAAGGCTTTCATGGCTGGGAATGCAGCTCAATAAGCAGTAAAGTAAATGCATTGAGACCTGTGTTCAATCCTGGCCCCACATTTAAAAAAAAAACCCTTCCACAAATTCAAAAACTAGATTCTATATTAATTATTTTTTAACATTTTATTATACCACTGTGAGATATACAATTACAACGTTGTTCACAATTATTCTTATATAATATAAACTTATTTTCAATGCAAAAATCAAGAAAAATCCATACA
>JAJIBD010033503.1:0-45915 GCA_021461705.1 Cryptotis parvus | reverse complement strand
GAAGTTCATCCTATCAGTATGGGAAGCACTCAGGAATTTTGCATCCCCCCAATGTCAGAGATGTCTGTCCCGGTTTTCTGTGCTCCCACACTGTTGTGTCTTGGTAATGAAATCAGACAGGCTCACTCCTCACAAATATTTTTAATAAAGCTCTTTAAATAACAGAGCTGGGCATCTCGAAGCCTGAAATTAAAGAGATAAGGCGAAAGATTACTTTTTGCCAGTCTGTACCAGGCTTCATCCTCGATGCAAATTTCAGGAGCTATTCAAAATCTGCCCACAATGTGTGGCGCTCCATCTGGACTCATTTCTGTCTTATTTCCATGGGAGAAAGTACAGCATCCAGGAGCAGAAACTAGACACTTCATCCTTTGCCATGAACAACCTGGAAATAAAACACTGAACTGGGGTTTCACAAAGAAGCAGTTTTTTTAGATAAAATCATTTCCAAGTGTCCTTGATTTGGACTCTGAGCTAGAATGTCATTAGCAGTTTGCTGTCATTGCTGCTAAGCCATCTACCTTCAGAAGAACAGTGCATTTATTTAGGTTTACTGATTCCCAAATTCAAGGTCTTCTTCAAGCCTTCTTTCCATGACTTGGCTCTGGTTGGGGCAAAGTCACACAGCTGGCCTCAGTGACCCTACCTGCCCACAGTAAAAGCGACAGACACACAAGGGGGTACAGTCCTGTAATGGGACAGAAAGGACCGGCTGCGTCAGTGAAACAATAATAATGTAGCAGTTTCTGGGGCGGTGGGGTATGGAGGGACCTGGGATACATGGGCGTGGTGTTGAAGAGGCATTTCTGAATTCTAGGTTACAATTTTTAAAAATCTAAATAGACTGCGAGATAGAGGCGACTACAAGAGTATCCCACCCACACGGCCCAGAGCCTGGCAAGCTACCCATGTTGTATTTGATATGCCAAATACCAGTAGCAATTATAGACCTCATTCCCATGACCTGATGGAATGGTTTGGGGCTCTTTATGTTCCTAGAGAGCAAGCAGATGCCCTTAGGCTACACTAGCATGATACAGGACATATGGAGATGTTACTGGTGCCTGCTCCAACAAATCGATGATTTCAGGGGAAGATAGTGATGCGTGACAAGTATATTGTCTCCCTTTCTATAAAAAGCAAAAGTCTTGGTATTAATTCTGCAAGTGAAATTGTTTCATTTTCTAAAAACAGAGACTATATAGCCCAGGCTATAATTTAAGAATTAGTATCTGTCTCTTCTCTTCCTTATTCGGTTTCTTTTGTCCTCCACTCATCTTTCTCTGCTTTCTTTTCGTTCATTCTCTGTCCCTCTTCCCCCTTCTCCCCTCTGTCCTTTCTCCCAAAATTCCTCTTCTACTTCCCCTCTTACCTTCCCTCACCTCTCCTCTCTTTCCCATACCCATTTCTGCTCCCCTCCCTGTTTCCTCTTGTTTCTCTTTTGCATCTTCTCTCATTTACTATCTAGAGAGGAAGCTGACCAAATGCAAAATGTTACTGTTTTTACTAGCCCATAAGATATTTTTTTGGACCCAAAATTCTTTTAGCACTATTTTACACTTGCTGCAATTAAACTCTCTTGTCTTAAACTTTCCTGCTAATTCTCATCAGGTAAATCTTAAAGCAGCTATCTGGGGCTTCCAGCCCAGAACTCAAAGATATAATATATTAAATTTATAGCATATTGAATCTATAGCATATTTAATCTATAAAAACAGGAAGTTCCTACCATTGAAAGAAAACAATGAATGACTGCGTGATTATTTTCCACATTAAGAAACTGAATCTAAACAAGGTGTCAATGTTATATGACAACCATTAGACTTGGAGTAGACTTGTAGGTATGTGTATGTTAGTGTCTGTGTGGGTGTGTGAGAGAGAGGGGAGAGAGACAGACAAACAGAAGACAAAGGTGAACAAGAAGAGGAGGAAGGAGAAGAGGAGAGGAGGAGGAGGAGGAGGAGGAGGAGGAGGGAGGAGGAAACAAGTTTAGTTTTCAGACCGAATCTGTCAATGTCCAGCAGGAAATACAGCTTCATCTAAGAGGTTTTAAGTGAGAGAATGGCATGAAGAGGTTATTGCTTAGAGCGAAGGAAGCAAAGAGTAGAGCTGCGGTGTTCAGACAGCAGCAAGAGCAGAAAGCCATCATCACTTTGGGACTGAAGGATAAAGGAAAGGGAATTTTTCCTAGGTTCCCAGGAGGACTAGAGGCCCCAGAGACAAAACCTGCCAGACAAGGTGTGGGCCAGAGAACTTCCCAGGCAGGTCCTTCTCGGCTTTCAAACCCAAACCAAACCCTCCCTGGCTGTCAGGATCCAGAGATCACACACCTTTCCCCTGAGTATCCAGGCTAGAGAGAAGGCAGGGGAGTGCCCCAGCTGCAGACCCCTCCACTACCCCCCCACCCCCCCATCTGCAATCTGCATCTGAACAGCTTTGTCTAGGCGTGTTCACAGCAGCTGCTACAGTAATTGATTCTTCTGTCCTTCCCTGGGCTGTAGCAGCCAAATATCGAACAATGTCAGACTTGGTAAATAGGCCCCTGATCAAAGTGCTGAGGTAACCTAATTCAAGCGGTGGCTTTTAATTTAATCTATTTTAGGCAATTGGTTTGTGAAGACTTGATCTGACCATGTGTCCTGCCTGATGGGTTTCCTCTCTCTTGAAATTTCCTGTTCAGACTTTAAACCAGAAGGTCATTTAAATTTTTTAAATCATTTCTAAGATAACTCAGAGCAATTTCTGCTTTGATTCAACATTTAGGGTGTGCAGGTCACATCTAATATTTTCTTTTCCTAAAGAGACACAGGATTTGAAGGTCACCTTAAGGTCATCTTCCTGGAATAGGAGTCTTAAAGGCGAAGTGTCAGGAGAGTGTGGGCGTGTCATGGGCTGGTTCTTACTGCAGTCTTTCCAGCGACTTCACATTATCTGACTCTGTCTTCAAGTCTCTCCTGGGTTCCATTAGAGGTCATAGAAGTTCCTTTCTTAGCTGAAATAGTTCCTTTTGTTTTGGGCTCAGAGGTTTATGGCCTTTTTTCCATATAAAGAAAATTACCTCTATAACTTTGCCAAAGGCATACATTCACACAGACCTAAAAATTGTGAGTTTAAGAAAAGTAATAGTTCAGTCCCTATTTATTACAAAGCGTGGTCAAGGTCTGCATGCTACCACTTCTGAAGGAATAGGTATCATTTCTGCCTTCTAGGAAGAAAATCCCATTCCTTTGTTGCTTCCCATGTATGAACAGAAAGAAACCCTCTTTAAACCACTATTGATCAGCAGGCTTTACCAACCTGAAGCCGTACAAAGGGCATGTCAGTTCATCTTAAAACTGAATAGCATTGCTAATTAGACCTGGGATTTGTGCCTCGCGGTGCTTCATAAGCACCTTCAGCTAACTTTCATCCCTCTTTATAGCCTAAATCCAAAAAAAGGCATGCATGAAAGAAATCTCAGCAATATTAGCGAAGTGCTATAGGAACCCTCGAGGCCTCCTACATCTGGGAATCATATCACCTCTACGTGTGGCTCCTGAAAGTGATTGAAGGTTAGTCAGCCCTGAAGAGAGGATATCCATCCACAAAATAGACAGCTTCCGCTCATTCTACATTAAATGGAGTTGAGCATCTTTCCCTTCGGCCTCTAAATCATCAGAAGTTAAGTTGGGCTTGGCAGATAGGAGTTCAGTGCTTCACCTAATGGCTAGTGTTGTAGTGTCAGAAACTATAATAGAGCCAGAGTTGTGGCAGCTAGAAACATGGAAGAATATTCACTCAGAGCATAGCTGCCGACATCTTTGTATTCCTTCCACATTGCTTTATTAGCAGTGACCATGCCTCATGTGTGAAATAGGATGTGTGCCTATCTTCCTAAGTCTGGCTTTCTTTTGTGAAAATTTAGAGCGTGGAATGATATATGAAGACTTATGCAGTAGTCTTTCTATAACTTGGTGGGTAGTTTAGTAATCTAGGTCAGTGGAGAGACCTATTTACTCACTAGGATGCATTCAGAGAGGAAGTTCTGGCCAATTCCTGACTGTGAAGTCAAGAGCACTCTGAAGAAAAGAGCTCTCCCTACTTGGTGCATTCTAGGAGATGGCTCAAATTCTGAAATGAGTCAGGTTTATTGTGACACAGATTTTTATTCTTCAAGAGGCTAAAACTGTGAAAATCTCTTGAATTGAAAAAAAGGATCAAGTGATACCACCAGATACCAGCAGGTAACTGGTATTTGCACATCATCTCTTGACTAGAAATTTCTACTTATTATGAGAGGGCGAATTAGAAACTTTTGTTCTGGAAACATATTACATTTTCTCCTGCTAAAATTCCTGCCCTGTTTCCCATTGAACTTGAACGAGAAATCACATCTTTTTTTGTGGCTTTTCCTGATCTTTATCTAATGGCCAAACTCATTTCTCTCTCTGTGTCTCCCTGTGTCTGTCTCTGTGTCTCGGTGTGTCTGTCTCTGTCTCTCTCTCTGTCTTTCTCTCTGTAAACTCTCTCTCTCTCTCTCTCTCTCTCTCTCTCACACACACACACACACACACTATTGTACTAGGCTCCAACCATGCTTTGCTTCAGTTTCTGCTTCTTCAACTCCTCAACTGGTTTATCTAGTAGTTTTTTGCACATCCAGGCCTCTCTTAACTCAAAATAGCCCCTCCTAGAGCAATCTTTGTAAAGCATTGCTCCTCTTCTACCATCATATACTCCTATGTATTTCTTTCATAATATTAATGAAAGCACGTGTTTTCCTGATCCTTTTGGTTACTTCCTCCACTAAAAGTTGTCAAGAACTGGGGCTGGAGGCGATAGTCCAGCGGGTAGGGTGTTTGCCTTGCCGCGGCCTACCTGGGTTCAATCCCTGGCATCCCATATGGTCCCCTAAGCACTGCCAAGAGTAATTCCTGAGCGAAGAGCCAGGGTAACCCCTGAGCATTGCTGGGTGTGACCCTAAAAGCAAAAAAAAAAGTTGTCAAGAACTTTTTGGCAAGAACAGAGCACAACCCATACTTGCAGTTATTGAGTGAAGAAAGTGAATCCTGTTAATAGCAGTTTCTAATGTAACTCACTTGTGATTACACACATTTTTACTTCATGATCCATACATCTTTGGGCCTGAGCAAAGCATTAGAAACTTTGCTGGATCAAAAGTATCAACCTTTGCTAGTCTTGCTTCCTAACCTAGGTAGCTGGGGCAGGTGGACTGGCGTTAAACTCAAGCTTTGAGCTATGAATTAGTGAACTAAACTTTGACTATAGAAAAGAAAAGGTATAGGAAACTGCTCACCTCCCTCCTTTTTCCTTCTAAATTGGCTTGCAAGTGTGATTAGTGATATATATTATTACAAAGCCTTTTGTTGTTGTTGCTTAAATCTATGCTTTACTGAAAATGAAGTAACCTTTTAGAATTTTATCTCCATTATCCCTTTTCTGCCATTTGAGCATCACTTATCATTTTATAATATAATCTAAATATATTTCAACTGGCACAAAATTATGTATTAAATTTTATGTTTTCCTTTCTTACATTTCCTGACACTTTATAGTGGCTAGAGGAAATATGTCTATCCTAAGATCAGCAAATTAGGATTGATGTATGCAAAATTATAAGAAACAGGAGAAGCTAAATGTAGGTTTGTTATTAGCCATCAAACTCCTAAACTGGTTCTTGTATCAGGAACTAATAAGAACTAATATGGTAAGAGAGTTTCATTTGAATCAGAAGTTTTCAGGGGAACATCCCTTTTAGGACCTTTTGTAACAACCAAGCTTAAAAAGAAACCCAGAATAGGGCTATAAAGATAGTATAGAGGATAATGTACTTTTCTTGTATGTTATCAACCTCGTTTTGAACCCTAGCACCAGATATGGTCCTCTGAGCACTGCTAGGAGTGACGGTCGGTAACTACACCACCTCCGCTTCGCTGATGATTTCGTTCTAATAACACCAAACATTAGCCAAGTGACACAAATGCTGGCTGACTTTGACTGAGAATGTGGAAAGATAGGTCTACAGCTGAATCTCAACAAAACTATGTTCATGAAAAATGAACTAGCTCCAGAGGCCCTATTCACTCTCAATGGAACAAACATCTCTGAATGCAGCAGTTATGTTTACCTAAGTTGAAAAGTCAACATGATGAACGACCTAGCACCTGAGCTGCACAGGAGGAAGAGAGCGGCATGGAACGCCTTCAAGAGCATAGAAAAAATAGCTAAAAAGGACAAAGAACCTCCAGCTTTGGGCACAACTATTCGACTCCACCATTCTCCCTGCATTAACATACACCTCAGAGACCTGGGCCCTACGAAAGCAGGATGAGAATGTTATTCAGGTCTCCCAAAGAGGAATTGAAAGAGCTATGCTTGGAATATCATGCCTCACTCAAGTGAGAAAAGGAATCCGGAGTTCTAAACTCTGTTGATGATCCAGAATCAGGGACTCTGTCTCGTTTGCCAAGGTATTGAAAGTCAGATGGGCTGGACATGTAATGCGATTTGGAGATGACTGCTGGGACTAAAGTCATTACTAACTGGATCCCACAGGACGTCAGAAGATCCAAGTGGCCGCTAACCTACAAGATGGTCAGACTTCTTTGTCAAGACCCTGAATGAACGGTTTGAGGCTCTTCGTATTCCTGGAGCAAGCAGATGCCATTGGGCTACACTGGCACGTGATAGGGTCAAATGGAAATGCTACTGTCACCTGCTCAGCAAATAGATGAATAACAGGTGTCAAGTGATCAAGTGATATATAATCCAGAAGGCATATTTGGAGTTCCAGTAGGGAGAAGATTAACTGCAGAGATGGCAGAGAACAACCAATGGCTAGGAAGCCACGTGGAAGCTAAGTCATAGTTATGGTCGCCTTCTCCATTTACTACCCAGCAAAAGCCAGCTTGTCTGGAGGGAGAATTTCCTCCAGAGCCATGCGGGATTCAACTCTCAGCAGTATCCCATCTGCATGCTGAGACTTTGCAGGGCTTCCATCTATCTCTCGAAAGCCACCCTGAACATAAAGGTTGGGCTTCTTGGCCCCGTTAGAGGCTGTCCTCAGTGGGTCTGGAGAGACGGAGTTCTGTAGATTTTGGCTCCTGGCTTTTGATCACAAATTAACCCAATTGTGTGTCATTTACAATTTTAAGATCACCTCTAATGTATCTGGTGGGGGCTCTGGCCTTGATAAAATAGAATGTTGGAAATAGTTTTAATTTATTTATATTTTTAACTGGAGTAGCATTACATTATGCCATTATATAGGTTTCAGGAGTACCTCATTATAAATTAACATCTGTGTATATTGCTATTAGTTCACTATTAAGTCCAATTGTTCTCCATATATTTTCTACCCAGTTGACCCTCAATTTATTCCCTTTCTTTTTCTTTTCCCTTCTGGTAACCACTAACTGGCCTTACAATCTAAAAAGTTTAATTTTGTTTTATTTGATTCCTTTGTTGTATTTCTCTGTAGTCTACATATGAGTGAAATCATATGAAGTTTGTGTTACTTTGGTTTAATTCACTAAGCATAATGTATTCCAGATCCATTTATATAGTTGCAAAGTTTTCTTTCTTTCTCTTTTTCTTTCTTTCTTTCTTTCTTTCTTTCTTTCTTTCTTTCTTTCTTTCTTTCTTTCTTTCTTTCTTTCTTTCTTTCTTTCTTTCTTTCTTTCTTTCTTTCTTTCTTTCTTTCTTTCTTTTCTTTCTTTCTTTCTTTCTTTCTCTCTCTCTCTCTCTTTTTTTTTTTTTTTTTTTTTCTTTCTTTCTTTCTTTCTTTTTCTTTTTTTTTTTTCTTTTTTTTTCTTTCTTTCTCTTTCTTTCTCTTCCTTCCTTCCTTCCTTCCTTCCTTCCTTCCTTCCTTCCTCCCTCCCTCCCTCCCTCCCTCCCCTCCCTACCTCCTTCCCTCCCTCTCCCTCTCTCTCTCTCTTTCTTTCTGTCTCTCTGTCTTTCTCTTTCTTTCATCTTACCTTCTTTCTTGTTCCCTTATCTTTCCTTCCTTCGTTCCTTCGTTCCTTCGTTCCTTCATTCCTTCATTCGTTCTTCTGTTCATTCCTTCCTTCTTTTCTTTTTCCTTCTTCCTCCTTCCTTCCTTTGTTCCTTCCTTTCCTCCTTTCTTTCCTGAAGGAAATCAGGGATCACTCCTGGACATATTTATATGTGATGGATTGAAGCAGTGTTGGTATCCCGGAAGGCAAGTGCCTTAACCCTGAACTAACCATGGACTCCCTCATCTTTGCTTTTTTGGGGGGGTGGTGCATACTCAGAGGTGCCTAGGGCTTACTCCTGGCTCTGTGCTCAGCAATCAATCCTGGCCCTGCTTAGGCACCATAAATGCATAAGTGCTGCAGATCAAACCCATGCTAGCAGCACACAAGACAAGTGCCTTACCTGCTATACTATACTATACTACATGCTCTCTTTTTTCTTTTTAGAGACAGTTGGATTCCATTTCATTTTATTTCATTGTCTAGACATTTATTTTCCAGCTCTTGGCTTTTGTAAATAATGCCACAATAAACATTGGGTGAACAAATACTTTCATTTTTTTAAAAAATTAATTTTCAGTTAAATACCTGGAAATGGGAGAATTACTTATATGAAATTTTAATTTTTTGAGGTATTTCCTCAAAACTGTATTTTTTGTTTTGTTTGTTTTGTTTGGGACCACAGTTGGCAGTGTTCAGGGCTTACTCTTGACACTGCACTTAGGAATCAATCCTGGAGGGCTCAGAGGATCACTTGGGGTGCCAGGGATCAAACCCTGGTCAGTCATATGCAAATCAAGCTCCTACCTGCTGTGCTATTGCTCTGATTCCCCAAACTACTTTTTATAATTCTGGCACCAATTTACATTCCCATGCACAATGTACAAAGCTTCCCCTGTCAATATTCTCTGCAGCATTGTTTCTCTCCTTAGGGATTGCAGAATAATTCTCATATCTTTTTGTGATTTTGATTTGCATTTCTCTGATAATAGGAGATGAATATGTTATGTTAGTCACCTGTGTGTGTCCTTAGAGAGGTATTTATTCAGATCTCTTACCATTTTTTAATTTATGTTGTTGGGTATTTTGTTGCTGAGTTCTATGAGCTCTGAAAAGCACTTATACAAATAAAGTGTTGAGCCCCTAAAGATAAAGAACTATCAGCTCTGAATCTCATCACCACGGAACGGCAAGTGGAGAGAGCTCATACTCAAGAGTTTCCACGTTGGAGCCTAGAGTCGACAGATGCTTAGTTCTGCTGAAGTGAGTTCTTCCTTGTTCATCTTCAATTCTTGTAGACTCGTAACCCTCCTATCTATCCAGTTACCAAAGCCAGTGGGCAGAAATCGAGCTGCATCATCATCATCATCATGGCACCTTGAAAGCTGACTTCTGTCTATTCTGCCTTGCTTGCCTCACAGTCTTGATAACCTTCTTAGAGGGAAGCTGTCATAGGGACTTTTTTTTACTTCTAGAGGATAACAGTATATGGAATATAATACTTCAACCTACTCTATAGTAAAGTAGTGGAGCATTAATTACCTAACTGCTGGTTGGTTCTTGCTAATTATTCCAGCATGGTCCATTAATCCCTGTCCGCTGTGTAACAGTGAAATACTGAAAATGCCCACCTTGGGGTGGCAGAGTGCAGTACTCGCGGGAGAGGGTATAGCAATGACCTGCTCTCTGCAGTTGCTTTAGAATTGTCTGCAGTGCACCTGTTCTGTCCTTGCCTGGGGCAGCAGCTGCTAGGACCTAGCAGACAGACAGGGAGAAACAACACACACATATTTGTCAGTCCCTCCCTGCCCTCTTCCAGTGCCTTTCCCACCCTTCTTGTGAACACTACACTCCCCCCTTCCTGTTTCATTTCAATGTTCCACTGCGGGCGGGGGTGGGGTGGGGTGGGTAGGCAGTTCTTTTTGACTTGCTGCCTTGATCTAACGTCTGCTTAATGTCTGCAAACGCTGCTCTTTGGAAGGAGGACTGGAATCTGGTTTCCAGATCATGTCGACATGCTCAGCGATAATTTGCAAGCAGAGAATGAGCCTGGCCCGGTAATGCCTTTGCCTTCCATTCTTCTTCCTGGGAAAGGGTTAATCCTCCAACAGGGTGTGGGGCTGAGCCCTGGGCTCCCTCTTCTCACAGGCTGATAGGCTGCCGGGTTTACCATATTAGGAGTGTGTGAAGCAGAAGCATCAGTGGGGGGTGGGGGTGGGGCACACAGCAGGAGCTAGCTGCCCCTCAGTCTGAGATGCAGGTGCTATATTTAGTAACTAGCAGCTCCGGGTGGGAGCGGGCTGCGGGAATGCAGATGTGTAGTGAGTTCTCCTTTCCAGTTCCCTGGCGGCTTCACACTGAAAGCCTGGCAGAGCTCGGCTCTTCCTCCCTCCTCCGGATTGTCTGGCTCGCATCGCTTGCAAGTCGTGGAAAGATGATTCAGTCCCTTTCATCTAGGCTGCTTTTTTGAACATGGAGGAAAGGAACGTGACTGTTGAATGAACCATCGCCCGAAATGTCGTAAACAGTGATTTTTTTTCTTTTCCAGTCTGCACCTCCTCCCGCTATCAAGTTAACTAACCGCTAATAAGACAAGTGGAATCGGTTTTTTCTTGCCACATGGTTTCTCTTCTTAGGGACTAAATAAAAGGAATTGCCGTCCCTTGGGTTTGCAGGCAGTGGAACTAAAAGGGGTATTATTTCGTGTGACAGAAGCCCTTGAATCTAGAAATATTCATTATTTTGAATAAAATATAATTGTGCAAAGAGAACATAATCATTACATATGAACTGATTTCTCCACAGTTCATCCAAATTTATATACTATAGGGCAGCATTCAGTGAAAATAGATTTGTAGTAAAATTAACTCATTTGATGACATGAAAGTAGATGCCTTGTTTAACTGAGTGTAATGGCTCTGTTTTAAGGGTAATTAGTTTATCTAGGAGTAATTAGCCCCAGGGGCAGCTTTAGCACTTGCTTGCTCCATTTCTCTCTCTCCCAAACTTGGTGTCTCAGTTCACCAAGACTTTTAAAAAAGGACTGGGGAAGGTCATTTGTACCGGTGAGGCTTGGAAAGTAGATAGAATACGGTATTCTCCTTCATTTCATATGTCTACTTGTACTACAAGGCTTCTTGTTTTCTGATTGTTAGTTGGGTAGAGATGTAGTCAAAATATTGCATGGCCCCAAGATTCAGACTGGTAATTCCTTTGAATAAAATCCCAAATCCACAGGATGTCTAGTCATTATCCACTACAACTGAAATGCTTTTATTTTAGTGCTCCAGATAGGATGAAATTATTGGGCCATTAAGATAGCCTTGATATAAAAGAACCAAGCGCAATATAATCTGCTATGTGTGATTTGGTTGGAACTGCTAGCTACCTGTTCAACTAACGACCTTTTGGATACTGCAGAAGGAGTCTTAGGATCCTTGCAGGAAAATAATCTCAAGAAGTATAACTGAGTTAGGGCTCTCTCTGGTGAGTGTCAGAAGGCTAATTATTACTGTACAACAAAAAATATGATTAACAAGTAAAAGAGACAAGTGGGGGCAGATAGAGTCAGTGAGTTAACCATAGCACTTCAGTTCCAACCAGAGTGCCTGGAAATTTAGGGGGGTGGGGAGCAAATACTGGGTGTGGATTAGAGGCCCTGTATGTAGGAAGAGAGACTGAGGCTGTGTACTGAAAGCTAGGGGAAAAGACTGGGAAGAAGCTGGGAGTCGGGGGAAGACCCAGCTGAGACTATGCCTCTGGAGATAGTATTTGGAGACGACTGAAGTAGGCTGTATGATGTCTGGTCTTCTATGGCTCTATGGCATATATATACATATGCCATAGAAGACCAGACATCGGAGTGGAGGTGACATGGTACTTTTGGAAGCAGAGGGACTGGGAGAAGAGATGGAGCCCACAGGACAGGGATACATTTCAATGAGGAAATAAAATATGCACAATTTCAAGATAAGGGTTCAAGCATAGACAGATCAAGAATCTAGTTTTTACATAATTGTAGCTTGTAATAACTGTGATGATAACAGGTTTATTGCTACTGGTGCCAAGCACTGAAAACATTGCCGCGCATGTTTTCTCTAATTTTTACAGTAAGCCTGAGTTAATTCATTTGTTTTCATCATTACGATTTGGAAGGAACTTGGGCACAGAGAAGAGCTGAATTCATTCATGATGAAGGTGATTTGATACGATTCATAGGGGCTGGAGTGATAGTCCACCGGGTAAGGCGTTTGCCTTGCACGTGGCCGCCCATGCCAGCCCGGGTTCGATCCCCAGCATCCCATATGGTCCCTCGAGCACCGCCAGGAGTAATTCCTGAGTGCAGAGCTAGTAAATACCCCTGAGCATTGCCGGGTATGACCCCAAAAAAGCAAAAAAAAAAATTCATCTCCAAGTTCCATGACCAGAACCTCCAAACTTAATTACTTCACCATATTGGTCATGCAAAGGCTGCATGTTCTTGAAACAAGTTTAGGATTTGGTCATAAGGAAAGGATAGAAGCTCTGTTTTGGAACTGTTTTATTCTTCCTTTTTCTGTATATATTAGACCTGGTAATGGTTTTTGTTAAACAAAATGCTTACCCTATATAACTGAGATAAATTTAAGATAATCCCTTCAGGAATATTGTGGAGAGACAAATACAGAATCTGGGCGTTCAGGGGCTGGAGAGACACTGCAGGGATTAAAGCACTTGTCTTGCATGTGGCTAGTCAGGGGTCAATCCTTTGCACTGTATGTGTTCCACAACACCTACCCCCATCCTGAGCACTACCAGGAGTGATCTATCAGCATGGAACCAGAAGTAAGACCTGAGTACAGCTAAGTATTTTAAAATAGGAAAAAAAAAGTCCATTGAATGTAAGTAAATAGAACCAGATATTAATTGGTGAAAAGGAAACTAAGAGTAAGGAAAAATGACAGAAAGGTTGAAAAGTTGATATCTGAGGTGTCTTAATGGAACAGAAGCAGCTTCCCATGTGGACTGGGCAATGCTATAAGGGATATTCTACGTGGAGATGAGGAACTGTTCGGAAGTATTAGCACTCTAGAGTAGGTGGAGTGTTGGGAAACGAACCTGGGAAAGTGAGCTTATAAAGGATATTACTTCTCAGGGTAAGGATCTCAGGGTCCTCTCGGTTCTGACTAGAACTTGTAAAATCTTCTTGTACTGAAGTCAGGACTAGTTTCTGATCCAGCAGGGAGAATTTTGCTTAATTTTACAAGAAATTGTGTCTTGGGGTAAAGGTGAAATCCTGAGACATCTAGCATGTTTATCCTGATATGGTTTCAGATAAACACTTCAAGGCGAAGAATTTGTCCTACAAAGTTATAGATTTTTAAAAAATTATTAATAGTTAAATATCTTTCTTTGCCTGATAACGCCCTTCAAGCATTAGTCTGAACTTCTAATGAAAACTTGTCTCAGTATTCAAGATTTCCAATTTCCTTTCTACCGGCAAGAAGCTGATTAAATGCTATTGACATCTAGGCTCTTAAAATAGAAACTCATTTAAAGGGACCAGCAGTCAGAATTGTGCATATATTGTCACCCCTGGTTTTTGTTTTAACCAGCCTCTTTTGGGTCAGGAAGTAGCATGCTTCTCTGTCAGCTTCCCTGATGAACCCAATCTATACCTCTTAGCAGATACTTGCAAAAGAAAATCCCAAATCAATCTGATTACTTTGGCTTTCATTTTAAATAGACTACTTTAACTTGTAATTCTGGATAAAAATGTAGTGCTTCCCACAGATAGCATAAGCAATCCTTGGGAAAAAGAAGATGGGAGGCATTACCTTTCCCAACTTCAAACTGTACTATAAAGCAGTAGTAATTAAAACAGCATGGTATTGGAATAAAAACAGACCTGTGGACCTATGGAATAGAGTTAGGTATCCTGACACCCAGCCTCAAATACATGATCATTTAATCTTTGATAAAGGAGCAAAAACTACAAAATTGAGAAAGGAAAGCCTCTTCAACAAGTGTTGCTGGGAAAACTGGGCAGCTACATGTAAAAAAATGTAAAAAAAATAAAATTCATGTAAAAAATGAGCTTGGACCTCTGTCTAGCACCATGCACAAAAATTAGATCAAAATTAAGATCTAATTTATTGAGATTAAAGATCTCAATAACAGATCTGAATCCATAAAGTAAAATGAAAATACTTTTTTCTTTTTTTTACTTCCAAAGAAAATATAGGAAGAACCCTATATGACATAGAAGCTAAAGGCATCTTCAAAGATGACACCCCACTAACAATGCAATTGAAAGCAAAGATAAACATATGGGACTACATGAAACTAAAAAGCTTCTTTGCCTCAAAAAGAAACAGTGACCAAGATACAAAGCTAGTCCACAGAATGGGAAAGAATTTTCACCCAATATCCATCTGATAAGGGGTTAATATCCAGGATATATCAGGCACTGGTAGAACTTTACAAGAAGAAAACAGCCAACCCCATCAAAAAAAATGGAGAGAAGAAATGAACAGAAACTTCAACAAGGAAGAAAGTTGAATGCTCAAAAGGCATATGAAAAAATGCTCATCATCATTAATCATCAGAGAGATGCAAATCAAAACAACAATATGATATCACCTCACACCACAGAGACTGGCACATATCCAAAAAAGCAAGGACAACAAGTATTGGCGTGGATGCGGGGAAAAGGGGACTCTCATCCACTGTTGGTGGGAATGTCAACTGGTTCAGCCTTTCGGAAAACAATATGGACATTCCTCCAAAGACTAGAAATTGAGCTCACGTTTGACCCAGTGGCTACCACATCTGGGATTATACTCTGTGAGACCAAAAACACACAGTGAAAACACCATTTACACTTTTATGTTCACAGCAGCACTATTCACAATAGCCAGAATCTGGAAACAACCAGAGTACCCAAGAACTGATGACTGGATATAGAAACTTTGGTACATCTACCCAACGGAATACTATGCAGCTGTTAAGAAAAACAAAGTTATAAAATTTGCCTATGAATGGATGAACATGGAGAGGATCATGCTGTGTGAAATTAGCCAGAGGGAAAAGGACAGATATAGAATGGCTGGCTTTATTTGCGCGTTATAAAAAAAATAGTATGATACCAATATCCAAGGCCAGACAAAACATGGATCAGGAGGTCTTATCAGTGGGTAAAACCTATTGAAAATATGTGGGAATCAGAGGTTAGGTAACACAGAGAGAAGGAACAGTGTATGAATAATTATGGTAAATAATAACACCAGAGTAGATCTGAGCATTGAAAGTAGGCAAAAGGATATACATGATAACCTCTAAATGCATGTATTACAATCTACAGTGTGTAAGAGCAGGGGGAAAGAGAGAGAGGGGAGAGAGAGAGAGATGGAGTGTGAGAGAGAGTAGTGAAAATTGCCTGCCATAGACACAGAATGGGGAGGGGGGAATCATTTTCTCCTCTTTTCCTCCTCTTCCTCTTCTTCCTCTTCCTCCTCCTCCTTCCCCTTATGCTTGCCCTTTCCCTTTCCCTTTCCCTTTCCCCTTCCTTCCCTTCCTTCCCTTCCTCCTCTTTCTTCCTCTTCCTCCTCCTCCTCCTCCTCTCTCCTCCTCCTCCTCCTCCTCCTCTTTCTCCTCCTCCTCTTTCTCCTTCTCCTCCTCCTGTTTGTCCTCCTCCTCCTCCTCTGTCTCCTCCTCTTTTTCTTCCTCCTCATCCTTGTTCTTCTTCATAAGACTCACTCCCAGAAGTGCTCACATGAGGGATCAACACATATGCTGGCCTTTGTATTACCACTTGAGCCATGTCTTCACTTCACTGTCTTCAGTATCTATAGTAGTACTTGGCACCCAATAAACATTTGCTTGATGAATAAATTTGACAAATATGGATTGAGTAGGATGAGGACAGAGTAGGTTCCAAATCTTGTAGTTGCTTGGGTGCAAACTTTGTTCAGGCAGGCATCTAGACTTAATCAATTTGGTTTAATCCAGCAACAGCTTCATTCTCCCAGATTCACACATAATTATTGCTTAGACTTTGGGGAAAACCAAGAATATTTTGTATCAATTTTTCAACCAACATATGGAATCACAAATTATAAATTTCTATTATTAAGACTAAAGATTAATGCATATAAAATACTCAGGACTTAGAAAAACCGTACTCTGTAAGTGTCATTTTTATTCGTTGTATTCATTTTTATCATTAAAATACTATCCCCTTGACATGCATTATATTTCATATTACTAACTTCCTGTTACTTAACTGGCTATTCCTTGGCTCTCTCTTACCCTAGTTATTCTTCTCTTACCCATCAAGGTAGCATCCAAATACTCAGTTCTGGGTACTCTTTTTTCGGTCTTTTTTCCCTGAATGTTTTCCATCAGTCCTTTAACTTTGATACCATTTCTATTAGTTCTTTTCTTTTTTTTTTTTTTGCTTTTTTTGGGTCACACCCAGCAATGCTCAGGGGTTTCTCTTGGCTCTGCCCTCAGGAATTACTCCTGGCGGTGCTCGGGGGACCATATGGGATGCCGGGGATCGAACCCGGGCGGTATGGGCCGGCGTGCAAGGCAAATGCCCCACCCACTGGGCTATCACTCCAGCCCATCTATTAGTTATTTTCAACCTGTACATTCCATTTTTGTTCATTGGTGCTTTCATATTGCATCTCCAGCCCATGCTTTCTTTACACTTAGACTAATATTTCCTACTGCATACACAATCTTTCCCTTGGGTGTTTCACAAGCTTGTATTTAAAGGGATATGAAATAGATGGTGGGTTTGAAAAATGGACTCAAATTCTTGAGTTTTCCTTTTCTTCTTATTTTGTATGGGCTGAACTTGGTGACTTAATTCTGACAGAGAATATAGTGGGCACCACAGTGTGTGACTACAGAGAGTAGGACAGTCTCTTTTAGATTCTTTAGTTTTTAGATCCTCTTTCATTTAGCTCCTACATTCTGGGAGACCAGTAGCTGTATCCTGAAAGTACTCAAGAAGTATGATGGAGAAGTCCATGCAGTGATACGCTGAGGGCCTTTGCTCAAAGTCAGTAAGGATTTAAGACCAGGATGTCAGTAAAGCCTTTAGTTAGTTGCAGTTCCCATCATGAGAGTTTCAAGTCTGGGATCTCCTAGTGAAGCTACTTTAGAATACTGACTTTATTGCAAGAATATGTACTTGCTGTTTTATGTTGCTGAATAGAATGGTTTTTATTATGCATTAAGATTTCCAAATATGAACCATGGATTTGTCCATACCTTTCAGTTTTGTAGATAATTTTGCTGCATGCAGTTTGAAGGTTTTACTTCATCTCATTCCTCCTAACACTCAATAACTTCTTGTCTCAAGATTCCAGTACTTAGTCAGCAGGAAAAGCATTGGCTCAGATATGGATCAGTCATGTCCAGGAATAAGGAATCATTTTTTCTAAAACATTAATCAATTGTTCATCAATAAACTATACTGACCTACTTAAAATAAAATAAATGTATTCTGATCCCAAGCCTGCTATGCAAAAAGCCTTTTGAAAATAAAACAGCAATTTGTATATAAACAGAAATGTATTAAACATTAACATGAACAAATAATGGAAAATAGAATCCTACCACCCAGATTTCAGGATATACCTTTGTAGTCTTTGTACTATTAAAAAAGTTTTAAGCTTTACCTCTTCTGCTTAGAGGTAAGAGAAGTCTCCTGCTTCCTCTTTGTATTGTATAAAAGGATGTTCTTGATCCTCAGATCTTCCCCAGGACACAACCCCACCCAGTTCTGCAGGGAAGGGCCTTTGTCTTGGATTCCAGGCTTTCCCTTCTGCAGTTTGCCTCTGATTTCACCTTGGGACAATCCCTTCCTCTCTCATGCCTTCTGTGTGCTCTTCCTTCCTCTCCCTTCCTGGCCTCCTTCCTGGTCAGACCTGCCCTTGAATGAATATATGCATCCTCAAGTATGTATTATTGATTGCACGTTATTAATTTGAGGTATTTTGCTATATTTTTAGAGGGTTTGTCCCCTTTGTGGTTAACTTATAAAATTGTATCCATCAGCCTTTCAAGGAGGCAAGTGTTTCTGAGAACAGTTGTATTAAGATCTCCCAGAAAATAAGACCTGTTGGATGTACATCAAATCCAATGTGCATCCAATCCTATTTTCTTTCTCTAGTTCATAAAACAAAAATTGTAGTATGTTTTCTCCATGGTGTTTTTAACGTGCATATTTTATGTTCAGGGGAACCTACTCCTGACTCTGGATGCAGTGGTCATTTTTAGTGTTCAGGAGACCGCATGTTCTATGAAATGAATCGGACTGGGACCAACCGTATGCAAGGTAAGTGCCTTGACTTTTGGCTTCTCTCTGTGAGTGTTGAGAGAATTAGATATGATTCTGACACAGAGTTGGTATTTGGAAGATGATAGTGTCTCTTGTTAACTTTTTCTTATCCCATAGGTATGGGTCCACAGCATTTCACCTAATACATCTTGCACACTCACTCAAAGTTCATGAGGGTAATAAGTTCAAACTAGATTGATTATTTTTTTCTTCTTGCTTTGTTTTTGGATCACACCAAATTCTCCTTAGTTATTCCTGGCTTTGCATTTTGGAATTACTTCTGACAGTGCTCTGGGGACCATGTGGGATACTGATACTCGTGATTGAACCTAGGTTAGCTGCATGAAAGCAAACATTCTACTCATTGTACTACCATTCCGGCCCCAAACTAGAATGACATGGGCAGTTGGCTATGGAGTTGCGGTTGCTTAAGTACTAATTTGGAGAGGCAGAGGTGATCTTGGGGCAGCTACCAGTGCTTGAGAGTAAAAAGATAGAATAGAGGAGGGACTGGAGAAATAGTACAGCAGTAAGGTGCTTGCCTTACTTGCATCTGACCCAAGTTCAATTCCTAGCAAGCATCTGGTCCTCTGAGAAATGCCAGGATTGGTCCCTGTGTATAGAGCCAGGAGCAGCACTGAGGACAGCCCCATATGACCCACTCCCTTCCCAGCCCAAAAATAACCCAAACAAATATAAAACAGAGGTCCCTATGCATGCTTTAAACACAGGAGTAACTAATTAGCTGAAGGCTCAAGGATTGCTTAAAAATATTCATTACAGTATTGCTGTGTGCTGGACATTGTATAATTGAGAAAAAGAACAATACTCTTTAAAATGCCAACAGTGATGAGAGCACTGTGAAAAATACTCTGAGGAATGAGTGACAGAAAATAGAGAAGACATGCTCTAGAATGGACCACTAAATAATATTAAAATAGATGTTGGTTCCATGTCGGCGGGCATGTTGCATGCTCCCAGCTTCTACAGCCAGTAACACCAGGCGAGGAGACACTCCAGACCCACAGCTGTGCCTTTGGCCCACGTGGAGCAGCCCATGGAGTTTTTGGAGGGTGGTAAATGGCTCAGTCCCTAACCAAGTCCAACATAGCTCCTAGTGTTCACACTCACGTGCGGGGGGGGGGGTTGCACACTGGCCAGAGTTGGAGCAGGGGTTAGGGCTCCTGCTCCCATCCCTCCACCTCCATGCTGGCGGGCATGGCTACAGGCTCACAGCCTCCACAGCAAGCAACACCGTGCGAGAGGCATTCCAGACCCACAGTTGCACTGGTGTGTGGCTGCTCTGCGGCTGCATGACAGACTTGGACAATAATGGAAGTTAGGACCAGGTTGTTCCCAGGATCTTTCACATTTATACACTAATAATCACTCTATTTGCAACAAACTGGAGAGGTTGATGAGGAATGGGGAATTTTAATGTCACACTAGAACTCACATTTGAATATACACATAGGGACATCATAAACCGTTAATATCTGTAGGCCAAACCACGAAGTGTAAGAGAAGAGGTAGAGAAACACAGAGACAGAGAGAGAGAGAGAGAAAGAAAAGGTGCCTGCTAAAGGACAGGCTTGGGTTGGGTGGGAGGGGAGTGTTTGGACATTGGTGGTGGGAATGGGGCACTGGTGGAGGGATGGGTGCTGGAACACTGTATTAAAGAGAACCAATCATGAACATCCTTGTAAATGTATATCTCATGGTGGTATAATAAAAAAGAATAAAATAGATGTTGTGGTTATTTCCTGAAGTATACATACACTTCAGCTGTGAAACAAGCTAACCAAAGCCAGTGGTACAAAACAACGATCATACTGTGACATTCATTGATTCTATGAATCAGGAATGCAGACTTGACTTACAGTAAGTATTTTTTTGTCTCTGCTAATGATACTTGGAGGACCAGCTGAGATGCTGGAATAACCAAAAGCAATTTGATTATCTCTAGAGGATATATGGCAACTGGACTAGGCTCAGCTGGGAGTACAACACCTGTACATATGATCTCTTTCTGTAATTTAGCGTTCTCCAGAATGGCTTTCTAAATGGAACAAATAAAGAGCTAACATTCCATAGGGACAAGTAAGAGCTGCATGGAATTATATGACTTGACAGAAAGATAGTAGGGCATGACACAGTAAGAAAGAGATAAACTGTCCAGAGAGGTCAGCTATGCACAGTATAAGGGTTTGGAATAACAGCCTAGGTAGTGCGGTTGCTTGCCATATTGAGAATGACTTTACATGCTTTGTTGAGGAGTTTATATACTAATTTGCTAACACTAAAGTTACTGATTTTTTTTAAATTTTTTTATTTTTACAATTACAAAGATATACAATTAAAAAGTTCATATTTGGGTTTTGGTCATACAGTGTTCCAGCACCCATCCTGCCACCAGTGCCCATCTCCCACCACCAATGTCCCCGGTTCCCTCCCTCCTCCCTCAGCCCTCCTCCATGGCAGGTTCTTTATTTCTTTCCATTTCTCTCTCTTTCTCTTTTCCTTCCCTCCAGACTATGGATTACAGAACATACATTAAAGGGTTGTCATGTGTATCTTTTTGCCTCTATTTAATGCTCAGTTCTAGGTTGGCATTAGTACCCGCTACAATTTTTAGCACACTGTTCCATTTTCTCTTACCTAGCCTCTGACTCCCACACATTTGTGATTATTTCCACCTTTGACAAGACCTCCTGATATATGTTCCACTTGACCTTGGATATTGGTATCATAATATGTACATATATATTTATGTTATGCAGATAAATGCAGTCATTCTGTATCTGTCTCTCTCCTTCTGGCTAATTTCGCTCCAACATAATCTTCTCCATGTCCATCCATTTATAGGCAAATTTTATAACTTCATTTTTCCTAACAGCTGCATAGTACTCCATTGTGTAGATGTACCAAAACTTTTTTTATCCAGTCATCGATTTTCGGGCACTCTGGTTGCTTCCAGATTCTGGCTATTGTGAATAATGCTGCTATGAACATAAAAGTAGGGATGGTGTTTCCGCTGCGTATTTTTGGTTTCCCAGAGTAGATTCCCAGGAGTGGTATACTGGGTCAAATGGGAGTTCAATTTCTAGTCTTTGGAGGAAAGTCCATATTGTTTTCCAGAAAGGCTGTACCAGCCGGCATTCCCACCAACAATGGATGAGTGTCCCCTTTTCCCCACATCCACGCCAGCACTTGATGTTCTTGCTCTTTTGAATATGTGCTCTTTTGAATCTGTGGTGTAAAGTGGTATCTCATTGTTGTTTTGATTTGCATCTCTCTGATGATTAGTGATGATGAGCATTTTTTCATATGTTTTTTGGCCATTCGAATTTCTTCCTTGCTGAAGTTTCTGTTCATTTCTTCTTCCCATTTTTTGATGGGGTTGTTTGTTTTCTTCTTGTAAAGTTCTACCAGTGCCTGATATATCCTGGATATTAACCCCTTATCAGATGGGTATTGGGTGAATATTCTTTCCCATTCTGTGGACTGCTTTTGTATCTTAGTCACTGTTTCTTTTTGAGGTGCAGAAGCTTTTTAGTTTCATGTAGTCCCATATGTTTATCTTTTCTTTCTAGTTGCTTTGTTAGTGATGTTTCACCTTTGAAGTTGCCTTTAGCTTCAATGTCGTGGAGGGTTTTTCCTACATTTTCTTCAATGTACTTTATGGATTCAAGTCTGATATTGAGATCTTTAATCCACTTTTGATCTGATTTTTGTGCATGGTGTTAGACACAGGTCCAAATTCATTTTTTTTACATGTCGCTGCCCAGTTTTCCCAGCACCAGTTGTTGAAGAGGCTTTCCTTACTCCATTTTAGACTCTTTGCACCTTTATTAAAGATTAAATGATCATGTGTTTGAGGTTGGGTGTCAGGATACTCAATTCTATTCCATAGGTCCACAGGTCTGTTTTTTATTCCAATACCATGCTGTTTTAATTACTACTGCCTTGTAGTACAGTTTGAAGTTGGGAAAGGTGATGCCTCCCATCTTCTTTTTATCTTCTTTTTCAGCTTTAGCTATCCTTGGGGGTTTATTGTTCCATACAAATTTCAGGAGAGTTTGGTCAATTTCTTTGAAGAAGTCGGGTTCCCTAGGCTGTTGCTGTCGTCTTGGGTTTCTTTGATTTCTAGGGGGTTTTTTTTATTTTTTTTCTGTTTGTTGTTGGGGGGGGTTTGGGGTGGGTGGGGGGGGGGGGGGGGGGGTTTGTTGATTTGGGTTCTCTCTTTCCCTGTCCTTACAAGTCTTGCCAATGGTTTGTCAATCTTGTTTATTTTTTCAAAGAACCAGCTCTTGGTTTCATTAATCTTTTGGTTTTTTTTTTTTGGTTTCCAACTCATTGATTTCCTCTCTAAATTTTATTATTTCCTTTTTTCTGCCTGGGTTGGGCTCCTTTTTGTTGGTCTTTTTCTAATGTTTTCAGCTGTGTAGTCGGGTGATTTATGTGGGCCCTTTCTAGTTTCCTGATGAATGTTTGCCGAGCTATAAACTTCCCTCTTAACACGGCTTTTGCATTGTCCCACAAGTTCTTATAGTTGGTGTCTTCATCTTCATTTGTTTCCAGAAATCTTTGGATTTCCTGTTTGATTTCTTTTATGACCCATTTGTTATTCAGGAGTAAGCTGTTCAGTTTCCAGGTGTTTGGTTTGACTCCCTGTTTCTGTGTATGGTTAACTTCCATTTTCAGTGCATCATGGTCTGAAAAGATAGCTGACACAATTTCTATCTTTCTTATTTTATTCAGGTATGCTTTGTGGCTCAACATGTGGTCTATCTTGGAGAATGTTCCATGTGCACTAGAGAAAAATGTGTATTCAGCTTTTTTGGCATGAAAAGCCCTGTATATATCCACTAGCTCTCTTTCTTCCATTTCTTCCTTCAGGGACAATATTTCCATGGTGAGTTTCAGTCTTGTTGATCTATCCATCGTTGATAGAGCAGTGTTGAAGTCTCCAACTATTATTGTGCTACTGTTAATGTCTTCTTTTGAGGTCTCTTAGCAGTTGTTTTATGTATTTTGCTGGCCCCTCATTGGGTGCATATAGTTTAGTAGTGTAATTTCTTCCTGGTGTACATACCCCTTAATTAAGAAGAAATGGCCTTCATTGTACCTTCTCATCTTTTTCAGCCTGAAGTCCATATTATCTTATACTAATATGGCCACACCAGCCTTTTTGGAGGAGTTGTTTGTATGGAGAATGGTCTTCCAACCTTTGACTTTGAGTCTTTGTTTGTTCTGATTATTCAGATGTGTTTCTTGTAGACATCAGTGTGTTGAGTTCAATTTTTAATCCATTTTGTCACTCTGTGTCTCTTAATTAGTGCATTTAGACCATTGATATTGAGAGAGATTGTTGTCATCGGATTTTTGTGCCATCTTTCTGTTTGTGCTTGTTGTGCTTATGGGTTTGGTCTTATTACAGTAGACCCTTCAGTCCTTCTTTAAAGTTGGTTTTGAGTCCATGAAGTTCCTGAGTTGTTGCTTCTCCATGAAGTTGTGTATCTTTCCTTCATATCTGAATGTGAGTTAGGCTGGGTACAGAATTCTTGGTGAGGCCTGCAGTTCATTGAGCCTTTTTACAATATCCCACCATTGTTTACGGCTCGGAGTGTTTCATCAGAGAAGTCTGCTGTAAATCTTAGGGATGTTCCTTTGTATGTGATTTCCTTCTTTGATCTTGCTGCTTTCAGTATTCTATCCCTACCTATAGTTTTTGTCATTTTTATTAAGATGTGTCTTGGAGTATTCTTGTTGGGGTTTCTTTTAGCTGGTATATTACGGGCCTCCTGGATCTTGAGGCAAGTGTTTTTTAGTTCCGGGAACTTCTCAGCAATGATGGCTTTGACAGTTTCTTCTTCATCAGGGTTTTCTTCTTGCCCTTCTGGGACCCCAATGATCCATATGTTGTTTCTTCTGGCTTCATCCCGATGATCTCTTGTTGTCTGTTCGGTAATTGTGAGCCTTTTTTCTATCTTCTGGTGTTGTGTAGAGAATCTTTGGAACTCGTCTTCGAGATCACTAATTCTTTCTTCAGTAGCTATTATTCTGCTATGATGGCCTTCCACTGTGTTTTTTTATTTCATTTACCTCATTTTTAATATCTGTCATTTCCGTTTGCATTTTCCTCACTTCTTCTCTCATGTCCTCTTGTATTTTATTGATTTTGCATTCCATTGCTTCTTTGAATTCCTTTTGAATCCTTAACAGTTCTTTCCCAAATTCCTTTATCAAGAGAGGTTATAGAACTCATTGGTATTGCTTGGCTCATCTGGACTATTGACTTCACTCACAGAGCTTGATGGAATTTTTGCGTTGCTTTTACCATTATGACTATTGTAGGTTGCAAATGTGAGTTCTTGGGTGACTAGATAGTACAGTTAGTAGGTGTCTGGTCTGTTTTCAGAGTTTGGGTGGGTGGCAAGGATGTAGGAACCAAGGTTCACTGGTACCTCATGCAATGTTGGTAGTAAGAGGGTCCAGCTTGAGGGTCCGCAGAGCCGCTAGCAGCATCACACACAGAGCTGTGGGTGGAGATTGGAGGCAGTCCCCAGGCGCAGGGCCCCAAGGGTCGGTCGGGTGAAACCAAGGCAGTTTGCCTTGGTTCCAGTTGATGGAATTTCCGCTCTTCCCTGGGGCTGCTTGGGTCCGTGGAGATGCAAGGGTCATACACACACACACCTGTGGGGGAGATTGCAGACATTCCCGGAAGCACAGGGCCCAGGGGGTCCGGGGTGAAACCAAGGAAGTTTGCTTTAGTTCCTGTTGATGGAATTTCTTTTCTTCACTGGGGCTTTTGGGTCCAGGGAGATATAAGGATATCACACACACACACACACACACACACACACACACACCTCTTACTGAATATTTTTAATTTAAAAGTGTTTTAGGAATTCAGTGGTAGCCCTGTGAAGGAAGGTTATTTGAAGGGTGTAGGCCTGCCTAAAACCAGGTACTTAAGAAACCATTCTAATAGATTAAAAAAAAAGCCAAAACACATTAAATAAGGCATTGTCTGTGATAATTGATCAGTTGAGAAATAGAGGTAATAGCACATATTAATTTTTTTAAAATAGGGAGTCTGAAGAGCTAATTTAGGGTCCCAGTGTGTTTTTTCTTTATCTTTTTTTAAAAGTATTTTATTATACTGCTGTGAGACATACAATTACAAAGATATACAATTAGAAAGTTCATATTTGGGTTTTGGTCATACAGTGTTCCAGCACCCATCCCTCCACCAGTGCCCATCTCCCACCACCAACTACCCGGTTCCCTCCCCCCCCCCCCCCAGCCCACCTCCATGGCAGGTTCTTTATTTCTTTCCCTTTCTCTCTCTTTCTCCCTTCCTTCCCTTCCAGACTATGGACTACAGAACATACATTAAAAGGTTGTCATGTGTATCTTTTTGCCTGTATTTAATGCTCAGTTCTAGGTTGGTATTAGTAATCTCGAAAATTGTTAGCACATTGTTCCATTTTCTGTTTTACCTAGCCTCTGTCTCCCACACGTTTGTGATTATTTCCACCTTTGACAAGACCTCCTGTTATAAGGTCATGTTTCACTTGACCTTGGACATTGGTATCATAATATGTACATATATATTTATATTATGCAAAAAATGCAGTCATTCTGTATCTGTCTCTCTCCTTCTGGCTAATTCATTAAACATAACTCAGTCCATCTATTTATAGGCAATTTTATGCTCCATTGTGCTAACAGCTACATAGTATTCCATTGTGTAAATGTACCAAAGCTTCTTTATCCAGTCATCGATTTTCGGGCACTCTGGTTGCTTCCAGATTCTGGCTATTGTGAATAATGCTGCTATGAACATAAAAGTAGAGATGGTGTTTCTGCTGCGTATTTTTGGCTTCCCAGAGTAGAATCCCAGGAGTGCTCTGGCTGGGTCAAATGGGAGTTCAATTTTTAGTCTTTGGAGGAATGTCCATATTGTTTTCCAGAAGGGCTGTACCATCCGGCATTCCCACCAACAATGAATGAGTGTCCCCTTTTCCCCACATCTATGCCAGCACTTGTTGTTCTTGCTCTTTTGAATATGTGCCAGTTTCTGTGATCCCAGTGTGTTTTAGGTGCTAGGGTGGATATAAGACTATCTGAGGAATATGATAATATGGAGATAGAACTTTAGAAAACATTTAAATGTGATTATTACACAGATGGTGTAGTTTGCAGTACTGGTAATGTTTATGCTTTTGTCAGGCAAAATTGCTGCACTACCATCACCATCAGCACCTCCACAAATATGTCCCAAACCTCTAACACTCTCCCTAGTCCTTATAATTGGCCTCATCTTTTCCCATCACCACATCACTATGCTCCCTCTTGGGAAACTCAGTTCTATTACCAGAATCCAAGGGTTTATTTTCATTGGACAATATCCATGCCATTGCTTTGTTTATATAGCACATAGAATTGAGATCAAGAAGTGGGCCTTGTTTTTATGTTTTAAATCTGTTTAAAACATAACAGTTTTATGTTTCTATGTTTTTTTTAAAATGAGTTCAGTATGGCATCTTTTGAGTTGGATGTACTTAATGGGTCACTGGGCAAGCAATGTTAAATAGATATTTGTATTTATGAATCAGAGCTCAAGAATTTGAAAACTAGGACTAAACCTCATGCTCCCTATAAGTTATTGTTGCTGTCATGATATTTAACTAAAATGTCTAGGGAGAATATCAGAGAAGAGGGAATATATATTTATTTCAAAGTATCTAAATACACAAATGTAGGAATTTTTATCAGAACCCCTTGAGAAGTGCCTTAAAATTTGGGATAATAAAGATAAAATAGAAATTGATGTCATAGGGGTCAAAATAAAAGGACATTCAAGAAAGAATATAGGGTCAGCAGTATTATAGCCACATAGAAATAAACTATAGAACGCATCATATGTAGGTAACATTTATCTCCAGAAATGAGGGGATTAATCCTGAGGGAAAGAATGGGATAAAGTCACAGTGGGACTCTGACCAAGGCAAGCACTGTGAAAGGAAGCCTGGAACAGACCAAGAAAGGTACCTGGTGATGAAGCTATTGGGCAGGATGAGGAGGGCTTGGAGATTTGGTAAGGGCACATTTATGAAACCTACATGCAAGGTGTAGTGAGCTTATACCAAGGATAAGAATTGTTTAGTATCTTCTGTCCTGGAAAATATACTAGGGTTGAATCTAGCAGCAAAATGCAGATGACATGTGTCTGGAAGCTATTTTTTCAGGTCAAATATTTTCTTTGAATTAATTGGTGCATTTTGGATAGGAAAACGCCATAAATACAATTCAAACTAGCAAAGGTAAGAGACAATATTAGAATTTTATTGGTACATATTTCATAACTAAAAAGTTGGACAATAAACTCACAAGTAACAATAGACTATGTAGAAGATAGAATCTATCTATCTCTAACTAGTAGAAGAATGGAACTAGGGCCCTGGATTCTTTCTGCTTGCATCCACTAACTGACTTCATTTCTGCCGGGCACTAAGTGGCTAGTCTTAGGGTTTGGCATTTTCTCACCCTAAGCCCTAAGGGGAGATCCAGAAGTGGGCTCTGTTTTCAAGGCAGTAAAACTTTGGAGCCCAAATGTTTACACCCACCAGAACAACACCTGAATTACAGGACAGGATGTGCCCTGGCCTTCTGAATAGTTTGTTGCAATGGCTCAGGATGCTACTTGTGCTTTGTATCCCCTTTACCCAGAAAAATCTGTGTAAAAGGCCTAAGCTGTGCTCAGTAAAGGGGGCCTGCTCTCCAGAACCCCCTCCCATGCTTTATTGGTGTCTTTCTTTCCTCAGCAGCCGCAGGGCAGAAGCTTCTCCCAAGTCCTTCCCTGTCCTTTCTTAGGGATGCAGATCTTCCTTCTTTCTTGCAGAGTGCTGCTAGCCAGGGCCCCCGACAATTTCTTTTGCATAGACCAATCCTTCACCAACAGCTCCTGAGTTCTGTATCCTGTTTCACCACAAATAAGGGCCAAAGCCAAAAATACCTCAGGGAAAGGTTCTGATTTGATTTGGTGCCCACCTGTGGATGAATCAAGAGTGACTACAAATTGTATTTGTGGAGCGAACAGTGTGGGGTGAGGGTTGGATTGACAAACTGGTGGGTGCCCAGGCTAGATATTCAACTTTCTGAAGGCCCGGGATTCCCCTCTGTACTACAGGGTTATTAATAGGGTGAACAGATGTCCTAGCTTGTCTGGATGGTCCGTTTTCACACCTGTTGTCTTGATGCAATTATTTATAGCACTCTTTTCACTTTTCAAAAATGTCCTGATTTGGAAGATAGATTACATGGTTGCCTTACATATTGATGTGACTGAACTGGCCACAATACTGGAGAAGCTGGTTTTGAAAGAAGGTTATGAAGGCCCAAGAAAGAGTTCAATGGGGTGAACAGTATGCTGCATGCAGGAAGCCTGGGTTTGATCCTTGGCACCATGTAATTCCCAAGTGCTTCCAGGAGCAAACCCAAGCACAAAGCTCAGAGTATTCTCTGAACGCTTCTGTATGTGGCCTCCAAAGAGAAATGAAATACATAAATTCTCATCCAGGGGTTAGAAAGATACCTCAATGGGCACAGTTCATGCTTTGCAAGAGTGAGGCCTGAGTTGGATCTCAGGCATGGCATAATGTCCTGTGATCATTGGGAGAGTGAACCCCCACCCGGAAAAGAGCTGGTTGTTGCTCCCAGTACTGCAAAGTGTGGCACATAAAAGATGGTTGCAGCTACATGTTGTGCCCTCCAAGTGGACAGGTTGTTCCTTGTGGAACACTGTAGTACTCAGCATGTGAGAGGAACTCACTTGCAAAATGTGGAAAGATCACATGTCATGAAAAGATTTTCTCCTTCATAGTATTTGTAAGTATTTATAAAATTATTTATAAACAAATGCCACCTTTGGCACATGTTTCTAGTTCTGAATAATATAGATTAGCATGTGCTGTGTCATAGAAAGGAAATGTAAGAAATATTTAGTTCAACTCCCTTTCCATATGATGATGATCTCTTGAGTATCATACCTTTATCTTGCATCTGTCATTTTTTTGACAGGGGGGGCTCGGGGGGGGGGGGGGCATTTTTAGCAAATGCAGGAAGCTCAGCGGCTGGCAAGCAGTAGTGGGCATTTCATCAATGTTTGATTGTATATGTTTCCAATACTTTCTTGCAACCACACTTCCATCACAAGTGTTTGCACATTACTAATATTTGGAGACTTCTCATGCTTAACAGAACAGCACTCTAGGGTCAGGAATATGACTCAGCAGTAGAGCACATACCTACCTAGCATGTGAGCCCTGGTTTAGTACTAAGGGCTTAAATAAAAAGAGTGCGGGATGGTGGTGGCTGCTGAGAACCATGTCTAGTATGCTTAGGGCCCCAAGTTCAATCCTCGGCACCAAATGGCCCTACGAGTACCCCGTTGAGGTCTTGGTGGCCCTTGAGCACTGTGGGGTGTCTCCCTACTCCAAATACCAGAGTCCAGTATGAGTAAAACATCCTCTAGTCTCTGAGCAGCTTCTCTAATAGAAATTACCTTTTGTTGCAGTGAGTAGAGTGTGACTCCATAGAGTTTTCACTTGTGAGCTTTGTTCTCCTGAAGCCACCTCTACTTTTCTCAACAAAGTTTTAATCTTTCTCCTCCAAGTGAAACAACTGCGGTTTTCTTTGTTCTGATACTGTTTCTAGATTCTCCTTTGTCCTGATCATTCCCTTTTTGAGTGCACTATGTCCAAAAACCTCGAAGGTTCATTTTGGCATGATTAAAAAAAAAGTTATTATCTCTCCTCCCATCATGAAGAAAATTATGTTTCTGTTATACTGAGCTAAGATTGTTCTTTTTGACTATATTACACTAGGGATTCACATGTGGTTTCTATGATTTAATTTGAATCAGTTATGCCCATTATTTGGAGTCTGAATGGAAAGAAGCCACCTTTACATGTTTCTGCTAAGTCTTTTCTATCAGCCTTTGGCAATCCATTTTTGAATGGTATTACAGCCTTGCATTTATCTCTGGTAAATGACACCCTGTAAGAAGCAATGTGACTGTAAGATCTGAGGCCTGAGTTGGGTAAGTTGGAATTCAAGTTTTTCTCTAACTCTTCTGTCTAGTCACCGTGCTTCTATTTAGCTGGTGGAGACCACTTAAAGAAGGTGTCAGTCATGAAATAAAAGTCTGTATTTCATGAAAGTCAGTTTCACAGTTTTTGTAGCCTGATAAGCAACAAAGGAGCCAGAAGATTGCAGATCCCAGCAAAAAGTGTTTGGCAAGAGCTAGGACTAACCCACAGTGAATGAGTTGCCTTCTGTGGCATTTCCTGGTGGCTGGTAGGTTTAAACACACAGGATAACCATCTGTCCAGGATGTTTTACTGGGGATTTCTGCATTGGGTGGGACTTTAGAGCAGATTATTTCCAACTCACAGATTCCATATACAATAGACATTTACTATTAATAGCCTACATTGTTTATCTTTTCCTCCTTGCTGAAGGACATTACAATTTCATTTACTGAGTGTAGAAGAGAAAATATGAACTAGTGGCAATAAAATCATCCACACTATCATGATTTTAGAGGGATATAATTTTTTGGGAATAAGGTGACCTCAAATAGTGAGTGTTTGTAAAACAACTAGCCTAAATAATTGTAGTCCCCAAACTAAATTGGCATCCTGAAGTCTTGGATAGAAACTGCTAGAAGGTAAATGAAACTTACAGCATCAAAATACTGCTAAGGCTGGGCTGGAGCGATAGCCCAGTGGGTAGGACGCTTTTGCGTTCCGCGCGGCCGGCCCATGCCGGCCTGGGTTCGATCCCTGGCATCCCATATGGTCCCCGAGCACTGCCAGGAGTAATTCCTGAGTGCAGAGCCAGGAGAAACCACTGAGCATTGTTGGGTGTGACCCAAAAAAGCAAAAAAAAAAATACTGCTAAGGAAAGTGCCATATTTTAAGCTATTATTTATTATGTGCTATAATGAGGAACTCAGAACTTTTCCAGATGAAGTTCCAATTGATTACATATAAGGTGGTACTTTCCTGGTAGATTATGAGAATGTCCTAGCTGTCTTTGAGACACAGTAATAGTTTCTGAAATGATCACTCAAGGCAGAGAAGGGCATTCCAAAAATGTCAGACAGGTTATAAACAAAGCAAGAGTAATACTTGAATTGAAAGAAAGCACAAATGGCTCTTTACAAGTGCTATAATTGAGAGCAATATAAAATGCATTTAAAGATTTATCTTTTTATTGTTGATAAAATTAAGTATCTGCCTTTCCTGCCTAGAGCATGACAACTAGCGACACTTGAAAGATAGTATATTATTTAGTTTAATTTTAGATTAAATAGTTCCCCTTGCTGTGTTTTTTGGTCTAATTGTAGAGTATGATTTTACACAAACAACTATGGCACGTTTAATCCGACACAAGACTAGTCTATGCTGTTTTCCACTTCTATCAATCATTTTCCAGTGCCATTCAAGATCACTCCAGAATGACGTTGGAAAATTGAGTGAGCCCATTGGGCTCTCTTCTCTTCTCACAAAAAATTCTGATGACTTTCAGAATCTCTTCATGGGTGTAGAATAACCCCCAGTAGATGACAGCTAAGACAGTGAGAAGGCAGGATACTGAACCTGGTGGGGCAGCTATAAAAAGGGGCCCGGGGAGCATCCTGGGGAGGGGGCGGTCCAGGTTCCTGGGTCTGAGAGTCAATATGAGGCCACAGTGTCAGAGGGCCACAGGGCCAGGACCAGGAAGCAGAGGGGCTGGCCTGAAAGAGAAAAGCAGCGAAAAGAGAGAACCTGAAGACAAGAAGAGACAGACAGAGAAACAAGAGAAATAGAGAAGCAGAGAAACAAAGAAAAAAGAGAGAGAGAGAGAGAGAGAGAGAGAGAGAGAGAGAGAGAGAGAGAAAAAGAAAGAGAAAGAGGCCCTGAAGAGAGAAACCCTGAATAGAGAGGACCTGAGAAGAGAGTTCCTGAAAAGAAAGGTCCTGGGAGAAGACTGAAAAGAGATGCCCTGAGGAGAGACGTCCTGAAGAGAGAGGCCCTGAAGAGAGGGGTCTGAGGAGAACCTGCTCTCTCCCCCTCTCTCTCTCTCTCTCTCTCTCTCTCTCTCTCTAGGAATTATGGTTTCTGCACAGGGTTTTTTTTTTTTTTTTTTTTGCCTTTTTGGGTCACACCCGGCAATGCTCAGGGGTTTCTCCTGGCTCTGCATTCAGGAACTACTCCTGGCGGTGCTCAGGGGAACATATGGGATGCCAGGGATCGAACCTGGGCCAGCACTGGTGGGCCGCTTGCAAGGCAAACGCCCTACCTGCTGGGCTATCATGCCGGCCCCTTCTGCACAGTTTTTGAGTAAGACATTACTCTTCTGCAGTTCAAAATTTTCCCTGTAAACGCTCTCATTTACTCTTCACAGCTAGCTTCTCTTGTTAGTTTAGCTATTCATGACATCACAGTCTCCAATTCACCTTACTCTAGCCTTTCTCTCTTCTCTGGAACTAAATTCATCTCCCAACCTCAAGGGTTTAGATTCTTAAAAGAATTTGTTTATATTTCCCATATAATAGGTCCAACATTACCACATGCCTCTACAAATTTTTAATCTTACTCAAATTTTAGAAAATATTTTTGAGCACTTATCCCTAATCAATGAGGTAAATTTATAAATGATATAAATATATTATAGTAGTACATTTTATTTATGTTAATTAAAATACAAATATAAGAATAAATATAGTTAGAAAATGTGTCATTTTCTTCTGTACCCCAGCAGACTATCTTGCAGTCCCTGGAGTGATTACAGCACAGCATACTATGTGCTATAGTTGTGTCCTTGAGATAGACAGTGTAGTCTATAGGGTATTGTACTGGTTAATGAAATTTTGTATCCATAGAAGTAAGCATAGTATGTGGACTTAAAAATGACTTTAATCTTGCTTATTTCTAAAACATCAGTGAATTTTTACCTCACATTTCATCTCTCATTAATGCTTTTCTGGAAATTGTTTTCCCTTCCCTTTACCGTTAGCCAGGTTGTTGGCGACTCAAGGTCAAAACCAAGTTCTTTATACCTTATCAGTCATTTCCTGCCACCCTAAATCTCATACCTTTCTTTTCATGTATAGGAATTGAATTCACTAATCACTTGACATACCTCAATCTTTGTATGATGACATATCTTGGATACCCTAGTTTTTGTGAGTTTATGTTTCCAGATAAATTACAAACTCTTCCTGACTTATTTGATACTAACGTAATACCTCACTCTTCCTATATATGTCATTCTATAAATATTCACTGAACAGATGACAAAGTTATCAGTTCACATATCTACACATTTGACTCAAATTTGTCATGTGTTTGGAATTTTATTTTCTTGTAAACTTTTTAAAAATAGCTATTCTTCCTTCAGAGCTCCCCAACTGGCTTATATTCTCAAGAGAACCAATTTACAAGCCCCCATTTAGAAAAAAAATTAGAAAATGTAATGTGAAAAAAAATGTCTTTTAGCATGTACATAAAGATATAGCTCTAAAGTAGTTACAGGATTGCTGGGCAATAGACTCCTCAAGAAACCTACATAACTCAGATCATTATGACAAATGAAAACTCTTCAGAGTTTGGCCAAAGAATCAGTATACCTGGCTTATCAAGACTATTATTAATGATTTACAACATTCTTACATTTGGTTTAAAATCAAATACTTCAGTTCTGAAACTTTTTCATTCAGAATATTCCAATGCTCTTTGGGTGTATTCTTGGATTTGAGAACTCAACATATGTGATCTTCGTTAGGAATCTGGCAGCTCTGAACATTGGCCGACTTCATATGAAACAAGAGAAATCATATCTTCAACAAAAATGATCAATAGTTGATGACATGGACACAGTAATAGTCAGTTCTGGGTTTAATTCAGCAACACTTTCAGGAACCCTACATGAGCCTTTGCAGAGAAATAAGGAAAGCAATTTTCAGCTTAAAATGTTTCTAGTTGCCTAGAAACACCCCCTCCCCACCAAATGATTAAAATTTTTCCTCATGCTGTAAATTTTTATGTCTTCTTTCTATCAAAAATGTCGTATTTTTATTCTATATGAATACTTAATAAATGCTCACTGGATGACTCAGAAAAGAAAATAGAGGTGTTTATGGGTGAGAGAGTGAGATTTCTGATTTACCAAATATCCCATTTCCCCTAGGCATCTATCTTGGCAGTACTTATTAATGCATTCCGTCTGTTTCTAAGCACATTTAAAGAGTTATTTTTTTTTATTTTACCCTCACAATAACCCTGAAAAATGGGTGGGACAGATCTGATGTATCAGTAAATAAATGTCAAAAAATAGGGCACAGAAAAATCTGCAGATTTCTCCTGTTAATCTTGAATTTCTAAAGCCGTGTGTGCATATATCAGGGCAGTAAAAGAAGAGAAGAAACCAAAGTGTGGCATGTGGTGGTTTTAGAAGTTCATTTATAGCAAAAGCAGTTACTCAACCTTGGCACTGTTGGTGTTTTAGGCTAGATAATCCTTTGTTGTGCATCTAGGACATGAGTATCCTCCCCGGCCTCTGCCCTTAGACATCAATAACGTCTCCCCCCCTACAGTCGTGACATTCAAAATAAATCTGGAGTCATTTTCAAACATCTTCTGGGAAGCAAAATTCTACTGCTACCCCCTCGCCCAACTACTCAAAAACTATCTAGCTAAGAGGATTCAGGAATTATGTAGCAAAAAAGAATTATGGAGCATTGAAGAAACCAGAGTCAGGCTTCATAACTTCATTGTGTCACTCACTTCCTTCACTCATGTTTACTGGGCTCTTGCAGGTTTATCTCAGTTATAAAGTAGGCACTAAGGCAGACAGAAAGACAGGTATGATCCACCCTACAAAGAAGTTGTTAGTGTGATAAAAAAGGAAAAGATCATGAAGACAACTCTGACAGGTGCTTATGGATAGTAACTGTTCAAGGTTCTGGGCAGATCATGTGGGGAGTCAGTGTCATAGTGGGGAGTCAAAGTGGGGAATCAGGAAGGAGAAAGTCCACAAGACACATGAAGTTATAAGAACTGTATCACTGTCTTCCCGTTCATCATCGATTTGCTGAAGCGGGCACCAGTAACATCTCCATATGACCTGTCTCATGCAAGTAGAGCCCAAGGGCAGCTGCTTGCTCCAGGAACATAAAGAGCCTCAACCCATTCCATCAGGTCATGGGAATGAGGTCTATAATTGTTACTGGTATTTGGCATATCAAATACAACACGGGTAGCTTGCCAGGCTCTGCCATGTGGGTAGCATTCTCTTGTAGTCATATCTAAATCCAGCATTTATTGATGAACCGATTTTTTTTTTTTTTGCTTTTTTGGGTCACACCCGGCATTGCTCAGGAGTTACTCCTAATTATTCCTAGCAGTGCTCAGGGGACCATATGGGATGCCGGGGATCGAACCCGGCCGGCACAGCCAGCTGCGTGCAAGGCAAACGCCCTACCCGCTGGACTATCACTCCAGCCCATTTTAAATATAGTCAGACAAAAAGGAAATAACTAGAAAAGAAAAGCTAAAAATAAAAACTAAACATAACCATTTTTCAAAAAGGTACAATGAAACTTTTAATGTGATTCTGAAAGTCAGAGTCAAAGACATATTCAAACAGTGTGCTGATATCGGGGTGGAGATATGGTCTAGTAGGGGGGCATTTGCCTTGCATGCAGCTGACCCTGGTTTATCCCTAATATCCCATATTGTCCCCTGAGCTCCACTAGGAGTAATGCCTGAGCACAGAGCCAGGAGTAACCCCTGAACACAGTCAGGTATGGCCCAAGCTAAAAAGGAGCACTACTAAAACAGTGTCCGCTGTGGGAGGAGGGGTGGGCCAGAGGGAGTATGTTCCAGACTAGGCGAGCACAGACATGGGCTATCTAGAACCAGTGATTTGAATTTTCTCAAATTCACTATATATTTATTTTAATAATCTTTGATTCTAGTGTGTTTTCCTTTTTGAGAAAGCTAAATCTATTTGTTGATTAGTGATTTTCCCTTTTCTGCTAGGCAAGGCACTACAAAGTTTTAAAATTTGTTTTTCAATTCATGTTCTTCTTTATTAAAAATTAGCAACATAGAAAATTAATAAAAACATTTTGAAATGCTCCAAATCATACAATCTAGAGTTGAGTTCTTATAAATGTGAGAGTTACAAAATATCTGGCAACAGCAAATGTTTTCTGAAAGAGCAATGACTCCAAATTAATTCAGATTCAGCCACAGAATGAATCCAAGGTGTTTGTGGCAGTGCTTGCTACAAACTGTTGTGTTTCTTGGGACAAAAGGGGTCACAAGTGGAAAAAAATTTTAGAAGCTCTGGCCTAGAAAGGAATCCTCTTTAGAATTTACCCCATCAACAAAATTATGTGTTACCTGTTCACTTAGCAATATATTAGGAATATTTTTTCTTGTAATAAATTCACATTTGAGAAATCAACAGTAGCTTACAACTTTTTTGTGGCTATCTTTTCTTTAATTATTACCTTAGACTAACTTTGCATTACTTTAAACTCATACTTTGCCTGCAAGGACTTCGTTTATTGTTGCATTTTCCTACAACCCATGTTTAGGAAGATAATGTACACAGTACATCTGTATACAAAATTGACTTAACATTTTCTTTTTTTTGGGGGGGCTATATTTTGGGCCACAGCTGGCAGTGCTCAGGGGTTATTCTTGGATTTGTATTCAAGATTGACTCCTAGTGGGTTCTGGAGATCACATGGGGTGCCTGGGACGGATCCAGGGTTGGCCAGGTTCAAGTCAAGTGCCTACCTACTGTACTATCTGTTCAGCCCCTGTTTTACCACTTTTTCTTTTATTTTTTCTTAACCAGTGGAGAAAGAGGCTTATTGGCAACAGACCTACAGGTTGGAAGATGGAGGACTTCGGTCCTCATAAATACCATTTATGTTTTACTATTTTCATTTTAAAATTAATCAAAAGTCTAGATAACTGCTAATCAAACTTAACTTTGGATCAGCATAAACTTTACAAAAAATTTTTTACTACATAAAGATGCGCCAAGTCCAAAGCAAAGACCCTGGGTGAACTAGTTAGTCTTTAGTGTCGCAGCGTTCCTGGAGTGTTATAAATCATTTACAGACCCTCTTTCCCCTACATTTGAACCTGCCAGATACTGGAAGTGAAAGAGACAAATATTTGGAGTCACCAGGCTAGCAAAAGACTTGCAGGCACGATGGCTTAAATACATCAAATGTCGACTCTGTTTTCTGTGGCCTCCTTACTTTCTACAAGGAAATGCCTTGTGCCAGGAGCAAACTGCTGGACGACAAGGCTTTCATCGATGTGCTTTAAAAAACTGTGGCCAAAGGAGAAGTTTCTGATGGTCTGTGCAGCTGCAAAAGTAGCCAAATGTGGGGATTTCTGAGGTCGTTCCTGAGTCTGTGCTGGTCGGTACAGTGTGGCTCCATCCCAGGCCAAACGCCCTCATTTCGCAAACGGAGTTCTCACTGGCTGTCGCTCGGCTTTGTTTGGTGGTGTGATGTCCTGAATGGCTCTTGGGCCCAAACAGGCAGTCAAGAACTTCAGTGCTTACTTGGACGTTCTAAATTTAGGGCCTTTTCTAAACTGTTTGATCCAGCGGGTGAACCGGGCTGGCTTCTCCGGCTGAGGTTTGGGATGCAGAATTCTTGGTGCTGCTCCTGCTCACAGCAGGCTGCATTCAGGCTAGACTTCACAGAGGCTGTGCAGATGCTCCAGGGTGGAGGCGGAATCTTCTCGGGCCTGCCAGGAGCTCTGTCAGGCCCTTTGGTGGCTGAAACCCGGCTAGCCTCCGTGGGAGTCCAGCCTCCCTTACTGAGATCGCCACTTTATGAAATGGAGAATCATACATTCAAATTTGGGTAATGTTCAAAGTTGCATTTTAATTTGTCTCAGAAAGTAACATTCAGTACAGAACTGCATTCAGGTGGCACTGCCCCGTGGGCAGCAATCTGGCTGCGTGGGCCAGGCAGAAGGCATCCGGGAGAGTGCCTGTCTCAGAACTGATAGGAGCAACAGTCAAGGAAGTTGGAAGCTGACTTAAATCCCAGCATCTGATTTCTGCCAGGTTCTCCCAAGTGCCAAGGAGCAATGGCTGTCCGTGAGCTCTACACCCCTTTCTCCCTGCTCAGGGCCTCTGCCCTGCTCTGGTTCTAGGTTGGGTATCTATAGCCTTTTGTTGTGTGGAAAGAAAAAACTGCATCTCTAAAACCCCCAAAGAGAAAAGGAAACAAAAATCAAAACAAAATCAGTGGTATGACCCTTTAAGTTAACATGGAAAGAACAGAGGCCCCCAATGTATAGAAATTACTCCAGGGCTTAGAACTAAGACCCCACCTGCATCTTAGCCACAGCTTTGTCTCTACCCTCAGTCTCTTTTTCCTCTCTTCATTGCCATCTCTTACCACCTGTGCTTCCTTTCTCCTCCCCATTTCTCTCCTCCACTTTAAGACCAGGTGCTCACATGGTACACACACAGGGCAGCTCTGCCCTTACCATACTGTTGGGTCTGCTAGAACAAGTGCCCTTAGGTTTCCCTTCTTCCTTTACCATACTGAAAAATCTCATTGTCTATGTGCTTGGATTATTATATTTTTTTTATTATTCCTCTCTCCTGCTAGATCCTGGACTCCTTTCTACTAACAACCGTTGCTAAGGTCTGAATTGACTCCTCCCACCCCCACCCTTCTGTAGAAACCCTGTTCACACTGTGACAGCATTTGGAGATCAGCTCTTTCAGGAGGCAACTAAGGTTAAATGAGTTCATAAGGGCGGAGACCTCATCCCTTAGAATTGCATCCTTATAAGAAGAGATGTTCCCTCTCTCTCCTCAAATCTGTCTCCCTGTCTTCCAAACTTTCCCTTTCCCTTTTCTTTGGTCCCCAATTTCTTTCTTCTCTCTTTTGCTCACTTACTCTCTTGCTCTCCCCTTCTCTCCTCTCTCTCTTCCCACACATAGACAAGAGGCCGTGTGAGGACTCAGTGAGACTCACTGTCTGCAGGAGAAGGGGCATGCTCCCACCAGAAACATAATCTGTTGACACCTTGATCTATCATTCTCACAGAGATGGCGATAGATGGGTTTCTATCTCCAGCTCTGTGAGAATGGAATACAGCAGTTAATCAGCAAAAAAATTTTATGTGAATCTTCTGAGCACTCTAGGATATCATGAAAACTCCCTTTCTTCAGACAAAATCACTGAGTTCCCACTCAGTAAGAACTGCTAGTGTTTGTTCTTGTTGGATGCTGGCATACCAGGGGTATGGGTCTAGTCCTTATACAATTACCAATTCAATTATACAAGCTTTTACAATAACTGAAATTCACTGAGCACTCACTGCATGTGGCAACCTCTGTTGTGTATTTCACTATACATAATAGGAAAATGTCTTTAGCTCTTTTTTTTCAAATCCAAGAGGAAACCGGTACTTAAATATATTAAGTAAAGTCCCTCTTTCAGGAATCCAATAGCACAACTTTGTCAAAAAAAAAAAGTTAAGGGGAGCTTTCAAAGATACAGAAAAAGAAAGTGCTTATAGGTTAGGTAGGGATAAAGCTAAAATAAGAATGAGAATGGAAGTTGGACCTAGAAATGAAGGAAGTGGTCCCTTGTATTTAGCTTGAAGTTTTCTGGAAGCCAACAAGCTATTGGAAACCTGATCATCCACATCATCCACACTTGTACTTACGTTAAACACATATCAATTTCTTAACCGAAATTATATGGTACTCCTCTTATAATTAAGACGAGGCAAAAATTTATCCCAAATGATAGAACAGCTTCCTTATATTTCACGGTTTCCTTATATTTCCTTATATTTCCCAGTTCCTTTGGGACTGTGAAAACATAAGTATGTCTACACATGTATATAGGAGATAATTTTTCCATAACTGCTATGTTATCAGCAATTATTCCTCCCCCTTTCACTGAGACACTCTGGGCCACAAATTAGCAAAACTCAGTAATTCGCCCCAAATCATCCTGAGAGTCTAAAGATTTATTAATGATGAAAAAAGAGCTGGAAATTGGTGAAGTAACCAGGATTTAAGGTATATTTTCTAAGTTAAAAGTTGTGACCCAATACACGAAACTGGTGCAATTCAATCTGTATTTTAAAAAACTAAACAGAATAGAATAGGAAATATGAGTAGATTGGTTTAGGATATGTTTCATGTCTGAAAACACACATGTGTACATTTATAATATAGAAAATTTCTCTTCTTCAAAAGATAGCCTCATTTGGTTGCATTTAAGAAATTGGATGGTTTTTGTCCTACACATTTGCATTTAACTATTTTAATATAAAGGGTATAGGGTGGATAAAAATATGATCCTACAACAGGGTCAGACCTAGTGCATATTTTTGAGGAGTTGGGATTAAGAATGAATCTAGGACAGCTTCTTTGGCAATTGCTGAAGATAGATCTCTGGATAATGAACTTGAGAGAGACTGTAACTTAGGTCATGTTTCTACCATAAGGAATAGCAGAAATAATGATAGTAATCATCTACAGTGAGTTACCATGACAACCTCACTTAAATATGTGCAATATAAAGTCCTAGCACTTCAGGGTAAAAAAAAACACTGTTTTAGAGAACATATGTACATCACATTGTTCACTTAGCATGCAGATTCTCATAAGACATTAAGCCATTATGAATCTGACATGGGCAAAAGATGATAAAATGTTTTAATAAGAGGCAAAATATTATTTAATGTTTAGTGTTTGTATGTGGTTTCTACCTGATCTGTATGGTAAAATAACTTACTTCACAAATATGTTTAGTGTCGGGGATGCTGCCGGGCCCCCAACAGTGCCGGGAAGTGAGTTCCCTTCTACCTCCGAAGCTGGTGGGGAATGGATGAAGACTCAGGAATCCACTGCAGTTTTAAAAGGCTTTACTTATCACAGGTTCAAGCATACAAATCGGCAATAGGAAAAACCCGGTGCTTAGGATTCCTGGCTAGAACCCCAGCCACATGTAGGCCAAGATGGCGGCCACCACGTGTAAAGCCCTGTAGAGAGGAGACAAAGACAAGACTCCCAAGAAGAGTGCAATCCCAGAGAGAGAGAGAGAGAGAGAGAGAGAGAGAGAGAGAGAGAGAGAGAGAGAGAGAGAGAGAGAGAGAGAGAGAGAGAGAGGGAAGCAGGCTGGTTTTATACCCCTGCAACTCAGACCTCCCACTATTATGGGAAGCAGGAAGGGTCAAATGTCCTTAGGTAATTTCTCCCAGCACCTCAACTAAGCCCTATTATATGCTAATGTTTTGAGCCAAGATCTGCCTGGAAATGCCTTTATAGGGTAGAGAAGGGATGGCATGTCTCTGTACCAAAGACTAATACTAATGCCAGTTAAATATTTCTCCAAGCCTTCACAAGAGTCTTGTCTACTTCATGGTAGTTTTGTATTTTAGCTGTCTTTGAGTTATCAGGGAGCCATGCTTGCTTGCTTGGAGGCAAACGACATTTCTCTCTGGTCTAATTACTTAGAGATCCAACGTGGCCAGGCAAATATGCTGGTAAGATCTAGCTAGTCCCACGATGATTGTGGTAGCATGAGAGAATATTTATACCAGCCAGTACAGAATACACGGACAGATAAACTGCCACATTTAAACTACCCCCTTATCTGAAGTGATTTGCAGGAGGCAATCCAGGACAGATGCAGAGGCTTTTAGGCTTTTAGGTGTCCTGCAACAGTTTAAATGTTTTTATTTTTAGTGTCCCTAAAGAATCTCCATAGGACTTCTATCTGGGACCTTAAAAATACTTATCATTTCTGAAGCTCATCAGTTATTGGGCTAATTAATAACCACATAGAGTAACTTTAAATGTAAATCTCAAGTCTGTATATCTATACCTAATTGTAAGGCTTATGTATTTATATGCCTACATAGTTATCTTAAAGTTCACTCAAAATGAACATGCTCTAAATAAAATTCATGAGAATCATCCTAGGAGTCTAGTCTCCCAAAGATGAATTTCTTTTCATATAACATAATCTAAAATGAGAAAGTAAGGTGTTAGTTTTGGTATCTCAGTCTCTCACCTACCTCCGCACTCTGCACTGAATCCATCATTAGATCCTGTTATTTTTATATTCAAATATGTTTTGAATTCTTCCTCTTCACCTTCACCAATACCATGGTCCAAGTCGTCATTAGATTTCTTTGGCATCAGTATTCCTAACTGACCTATCCATATGCTTTTCTCTTCTTTTTTTTAATCATAAATTTCCCAAACCTTAGTGACAGTCTATTTTTCAAATTCAAGTCTAACTTTCCTCCTTATATTCCTCTTCCCTTGTCTCCATATTTAAAACATTGCAGAGACTAGAACTGGAGCATAGCACAGTGCAGAGAGCATTTGCCTTGCATGCAGCCGACCAGGGTTCAATCCCTGGCATCCCATCTGTTCCCCTGAACATGACCAGAAATAATTCCTTAGTGCAGAGTCAGGAGTAACCCTAAGTATCACCAGGTGTTACCCGGAAAGTAAAAAATAAAATAAAACATTTAAGAGGTTCTAGATATACATCATTTGTATCACTTGTCTTCCCGTTGTTCATCGATTTGCTCGAGCGGGCATCAGTAACATCTCCATAATGTCCAGTTGCATGCTAGTGTAGCCCAAGGGCATCTGCTCACTTCAGGAACACTAAGAGCCTCAAACTTTTCTTTCAGGTCATGGGAATGAGGTCTATAATTATTACTGGCTTTTGGCATATCAAATATGACACAGTTAGCTTGTCAGGCTCTGCTGTGTGGGTGATATACACCCAGTAGTAGGCTCCAGTTTGTGCAGTAAGTGATGAACCAAAGGGCTGCAAAGCAGCCACATGAAACATGGAGAGATCAGCTTTTCTCTTGGGTGGAGCTCTGACAACCTGTGGAGTCGGATGTTGAAAATGGCTGCCCTCATGGTCTGAGGGTTCCTCTGGCTTCTTGCGAGGTTCTATTATCATGGTGGGCCAGAACTAGAACCTGCCTTCCCTCCCGGACACCTCATGATCAGCCAAGCACAGGGAGAGCTGGTAGGAGCTCTCCCTGCTCCTTGTATCTGTGTCGGGCAGCATAAGTGTGCCTATTTAGTATTTTTATATGGGTCTCCCTAGAATGTCTCAAATTGGCAGCAGTTTTCAAACTTGCAGAAGTAGGAGGCAAAATCTCCAACCCAGGAATCATCAGGCTACACACAGTAGTGCTCAGGAGTTGTGTAGTGCCAGGAATCAAACTCAGGACCTGGAAGGTACTTGCCCCACCCCTCTGAGATATCATACTGGTCCCTTAGAAAGTCATTTATTAGTAACAGCTACCTATTAAATGTTCTTTTTTAAATAAAAATGCAAGCAATTAAAATGCTCACATGTATCAGCATTTTCCATATATTACTCTGTTCAAAAATATTAATTACTTGATGATGTAATTTCATTTTTTAATTTTTTTTTATTATACCACCGTGAGACATACAATTACAAAGGTGTTCATAATTGGTTCTTGGTAATACAGTATTCCAGCACCCATCCCTCCAACAGTGCCCCAACCCACCACCAATGTACCCACACCCCCCCCGCCCACCCCCAGGCTGCATCAATAGAGGTGCCCCCTGTTTTTCCTCTATTTCTCTCTCTGTCTCTCTCTCTCGGTCTCTGCATCTCTCTCCCTCTTCTTTTTATACATTGTGGCTAGCCCTGCAGATATTTAGAGTTTATCACTTAAGTCTCTTTGTGTATATTCAATGGTGAGTTTTAGTCTGCCATTACCATTTCCCACACTTAGTAAAACATTGGTATCTATTTATATCCTATTAATGAATGCAGTCATTCTATATCTGTCCTTTTCCTTCTAATTTCACTCAGCATGATAGTCTCCATGTCCATCCATTTGCAGGTAAATTTCATAATTTTGTCTTTTCTGACAGCTGCATAGTATTCCATAGTGTAGATGTACCTCAGTTTCTTTAGCCAGTCCTCTGTTCTCGGGCATTTAGGTTGTTTCCAGATTCTATCTATTGTGAATAGCACAGACATAAATAAAGAAGTACAGATAGTGTTTCTGCAATGTGTTTTTCGGTCTCTTGGGTATATTCCCAGGATTGCTATTGCTGGATCAAATGGGAAACTCAAATATCTAGTTTTTGGAGGAATGCCCATATTACTTTCCAAAAGGGCTGGACCAGTCGGCACTCCCACCAACAGTGGAGAGTCCCCTTTTTCCCCACATCCATGTCAGCACCGGTTGTTCTTGCTGTTTTGGGTGTGTGCCAGTCTCTGTAGTGTGAGATGGTACCTCATTGTTGTTTGATTTGCATCTCCCTTTAAGTATCTAAAACTCAGAAAAGTTATCTGAATCGCCCAAGATCCCTGTAGGGAAATCTTTTAATAGGGTTTATCAGTCAGTCAAAAAATCACATTTATAGAGGCTAACTGAAAATATTAAATTCTTGAAGAACCACTTTAGAAGTACATTTAAGGGAATCAACAAGGAATGCTGGAACTGCCACTGGTAGCCAGTGTGGGATGGTCTTTTGACTGTGGGTGTCTAGTGGAAGACAAGATAAATGTGCTGGAGTTCCTGAAGAGCAGCTCATGTAGAGCAGCTCAGGGCCACTGCTAGAACCACAGTTCAATGGAAAGAACAAGGAAGAACCTGACTGCCTTCCCGGTGAAGTTGGAAGCCCCAGAAAATGGAAAGCCCAGGTGATTCCATTACAGGTGAGCTTTCCAGAATGAGAAACAAAGAGAAGAAAATTGATCTGTTATAATTACTGCACAGAATTGTTTCCTGGACAGCACTAGAAAAATAAATTCCAATTATGTCTAAGTTCACTTAGAATTGATTTAAAATGTTTTTCAGAACTCTATATTTGGTGAGACATCATTGTGCCCTACCTAGTCCATCCAACAACTGAGTTATTAAGTTGCTTGAGAGGGTCAAGAAATTATTGGCCTTTTAATGTACCTGAGACAGAAACAGCAAATTGGAGTCATTTTGTATTACAATAGAAAACTCTTAGGCTCTATCACAATAAAGTGGTTTTATTAAACAGACTCATGAACATCATGAAAGTCAAGGCACTTGGATTTAGCAATCGTGACCCCTTCCTACGTGGCTTTGGCTCCTTACTTGGTCCTGCTTGTCACAACTGGGGTTAACCAAGTTGGAAGCACTGAACTGTTCCATCTTTCCTTAGTTGACAAGAAGCCAGGTCTACTTCTCTCCTAAAATAATCTTGAAAGCAGCTGGCTTATATCCTTATTTTAAGTACCTCTGGATAGCTTTTCATCTGACACAATTTACAGAAATTCATCCATCACCCAATTTGGAGCACTTTTTAAAAAAAAATGTTATTTTTTAAATTTCTATTAAATTTGGTCAGTCACTTCAACCTATCAGAATATTTTTTTGGGGGGAATCAGATCAAACTTTTAATTTTATTTCTACTTTTGAATTTTTTTTTATATTTTATTATATCACTGTGAGATATACA
>JAJIBD010033502.1:0-10616 GCA_021461705.1 Cryptotis parvus | reverse complement strand
TAGCTTGCCAGGCTCTGCCATGTGGGTGCAAGTATTTCCTCTTGTAGTCATCTCTAAATCCAGCATTTATTGATGAACCGCATTTTTTTTTTGCTTTTTGTCACACCCGGCATTGCTCAGGAGTTACTCCTTAATTACTTCCTAGCAGTGCTCAGGGACCATATGGATGCCGGGATCGAACCGTCGGCACAGCCAAAGGCGCGGGTAAGGCAACGCCTCTACCCGCTATCATCACTCCAGCCCATTTTTAAATATAGTCGTGACAAAAAAAAGGAAAATAAATAACTAGAAAGAAAAAAAGTTAAAAATAAAAATCCAAATATAACCATTTTTTCAAAAGGGGCAAGCTAATGAAACCCTTTTAAAATGATTCTTGAAAGTCAGGAGTCAAAGACATATTCAAACAGTGTGCTGATATCGGTGGAATGATATGGCTCAGTAGGGGGCATTTGCCTTGCATGCAGCCGACCCCCTGGCTTCATTCCTTTAATATCCATATTGTCCCCCGCTCCACTAGAGTAATGCCTGAGCACAGAGCCAGGAGTAACCCCAACACAAACACGGCCCAAGCTAAAAAGGAGCACTACTAAAACAGTGGAGGGAGGTGGGCCATGAGGGAGGTGATGCTCCAGACTAGTCAGCACAGACATGGCTATCTGGTAGAACCAGTGATTTGAATTTTCTCAAATTCACCATATATTTATTTTAATGCATCTTTGGGTGATTCTAGTGTAGTTTTCCTTTTTGAGAAAGCTAAATCTATTTGTTGATTAGTGATTTTCTCCTTTTCTGTTAGGCACTACAAAAGCTAAAAAATTTGTTTTCAATTCATACTCTTCAAAAAATTAGCAACATAGAAAATTAATGTAAAAATTTGAAATGCCCGAAATCATACAATCTAGAGCTGAGTTCTTATAAATGTGAGAGTTTACAAATATCTTGGCAACAGCAAATGTTTTCTGAAAAAGAGCAATGATCTCAAATTAATTCAGATTCAGCCACAGAATGAACCAAGGTGTTTGTAGTGCTTGCTACAAACTGCTGCATTTTTGGGGACAAAGGTCAGCAAGTGGAAAAATTTCTTTGTAAGTTTCTGGCCTGTAGAAAGGAATCTTTCCTAGGAATTTACCCCATCAATGTAAATTATGTGTTACCTGTTCACTTAGCAATATATTAGGAATATTTTTTTTTTGTAATAAATTCACATTTGAGAAATCAACAGTAGCTTACAACTTTTCGTGGCCATCTTTTTCTTTTAATTATTACCTTTTAGACTAATCCTTTGCATTGCTTTTAAACCTGCTGGCTTCTGCCTAAGGATCTCTCGTTTTATTGTTGCATTTTCCTACAACCCATGTTTAGGGGAAGATAATGTACACAAAGTACATATGTATACAAAATTGGGACTTACTTTTTTTTTTGGGCTATATTTTGGGCCACAGCTGGCAGTGCTCAAAGCTATTCTTGATTTGTATTCAAGATTGACTTAGTGGGTTCTTGAGATCACATGGGGTGCCAGGGATCTTTAGAACCAGGGTTGGCCAGGTTCAAGTCAAGTGCCTACCTACTGTACTATCTGTTCAGCCCCTGTTTTACCACTTTTCTTTTTATTTTTTCTTAACCAGTGGAGAAAGAGGCTTATTGGCAACAGACCCAGGTTGTAAGATGGAGGACTCTCGGGTCCTCATAAATACCATTTATGTTTTGCATTATTTTCATTTTAAAATTAATCAAAAGTTCAGGGATAATCAAGCTAATCAAACTAACTTTGGATCAGCATAAACTCTTTACAAAATTTTTTAATATTAAAGATGCGCCAAGTCCAAAGCAAAGACCCTGGGTGAACTAGTTAGTCTTTAGATGTACTCGTTGCAGAGTTCTGGAGTGTTATAAATCATTTACAGACCCTCTCTTTCCCCACAGTTGAACTCCTAGGACACTGGAAGTGAAAGAGACAAATATTTGGAGTCACCAGGCTGTAGCAAAAAAAGACTTGCAGGCACGATGGCTTAAATACATCAAATGCTTCCACTCTGTTTTCTGTGGCCTCCTCTTTGCTTTCTATTAGCATGGAAATGCCTTTGTGCCAGGGAGCAAAATTAAAGCTGGACGACAAGGCTTTCATCGATGTGCTTTAAAAAACTGTGGCCAAAGGTGAGAGTTTCTGATGGTCTCACGTGCAGCTGCAAAAGTAGCCAAATGTGGGGATTTCTGAGGTCAGTTCCTGAGTCTGTGCTGGTCGGTACAGTGTGGCTCCATCCAGGCCAAACGCCTCCTTATTTCAAAACTTAGCTCCCCTCACTGGCTGTCGCCGCTTGGTTTGCGGGTGTGATGTCCTGAATGGCTCTTGGTCCAGCCTGGGGTCAAGAACTTCAGTGCTTACTTCTGACGTCCTCCTAGGGCCTTTCTAAACCCAAGTTTGATCCAGCCGGTGAACCGGCTGGCTTCTCCGCTGAGAGGCTCTGGGGATGCAGGCTGGTGCTGCTCCTGCTCACACAGCAGGGCTGCATTCAGGCCAGACTTCAAGGCTGCAGGCTGTGCAGATGCTCCAGGGTGGAGGCGATACCTTCTCAGCCTCTGGGAGCTCTTGTCAGGCTCCTTGGTGGCTGAAAAACCCAGCCAGCCTCCGTGGGAGTCCAGCTTCCTACCGAGATCGCCACTCTTTATGAAATGGAGAATCATACATTCAAATTTGGGTAAGTGTTCAGAAAAAGTTGCATTTTAATTTATTCCCAGAAAGCATCATTCAGTACAGAACTGCATTATTCAGGTGGCACCTGCCCCGCAGCAGCAATCTGGCTGTGCGGGCCAGGCAGAAGGCATCCGGGAGAAAGGCCTGTCTCAGAACTCTGATAGGAGCAATAGTCAAAAGCAAGTTGGAAGCCGGCATTTTAAATCCCAGCATCTGATTGGTGGTGGGTTCTCCCAAGTGCCAAGAAGAGCAATGCCACCGCAGCCTCTGCTAATCCCTTTCTTCCCTGCTCAGGGCCTCTGCCCTGCTCTGGTTCTACTAGGTTGGGGTATCTATGCCTTTGCTGTGGTAAAGAAAAACTGCATCTCTAAAAACCCTGAGAAAAGGAAAATAAAATCTAAAAACAAAAATCAGTGGTGAAGGACCCTTTAAGTTAACATGGAAAGAACAGAGGCCCCCAATGCTTAGAAATTACTTCCAGGGCTTAGAACTAAGACCACCTGCATCTTAGCCACAGCTTTGTCTCTACCAGTTCTTTTTCTCCCTCTCTCTCTTCACTATCTCTTACCACCTGTGCTTCCTTTCTCCTCCCCATTTCCTCCACTTTGAACCAGGTGCTCACTACGAGCGTCAATATTGGTGGGCAGCTCTCTGCCCTTCATACCGTTGGGTCTGCTAGAACAAGTGCCCTTAGGCATTTCCCTTCTTCCTTTACCATACTGGAAACTTCGCCTGTCTGTGTGCTTGGATTATATTTTTTTATTATTCCTCTCTCCTGCTAGATCCTGGGACCCTTTCTACCAACAACCGTTGCTAAGGGGTCTGAATTCGACTCCTCCCACCCCCACCCTTCTGTGGTAGAAAAACCCCGGTTCACACTGTGACAGCATTTTGGAGATCAGCCTTTTCTCAGAGGGGCAACTATGTTGTAAATGAGTTCTCATGTAAGGGCGTGAGACCTCTCATCCCCAGGGACTGCATCCTTTATAAGAAGAGATGTTCTCTCTCTCTCCTCAAATCTGTCTCCCTGTCTTCCAAACTTTCCCCCTTTCCTTTTCTTGGTCCTCAATTTCTTTTTCTTCCTCTCTGTTGCTCACTCTACTTTCTTGCTCTCCCTTCTCTCCCTCTCTCTCTCTCTTCCCCCACACATAGACAAGAGAGGCCGCGGTGAGGACTCAGTGAGACTCCTCACTGTCTGCAGGAGAAGTGCATGCTCCCACCAGAAACATAATCTGTTGACACCTGATCATTCTCACAGAGATGGCGATAGATGGGTTTCTATCTCCAGCTCTGCAGTGAGAATGGAATACAGCAGTTAATCAGGCAAAAAATTTTATGTGAATCTTCTGAGCACCTCTTAGGATTATCATGAAAACTCCCTTCTTCAGGAATCACTGAGTTCCCCACTCAGTAAGAACTGCTAGTGTTTGTTCTTGTTGTATGCTGGCATACCAGGGGTAAGGGTCTAGTCCTTATACAATTACCAATTCAATTATACAAGCTTTACAATAACTGAAATTCACTGAGCACCACTGCATGTGGCAACCTCTGTTGTGTATTTCCACTATACATATTATGAAAATGTCTTTAGCTCTTTTTTTTTAAAACCAAGAGGAAACCAGTACTTAAATATATTAAGTAAAGTCCCTCTTGCAGAATCCACTCGTACAACTTTGTCAAAAAAGGGGGGGTTAAGGGGAGCTTTCTAAAGATACAGAAAAGAAAGCTTATAGGTTAGTAAGGATAAAGCTAAAATAAGAATGTGAGAATGGAAGTTGGACCTAGAAATGAAGGAAGTGGTCCCTTGTATTTAGCTTTGTGCTTTCTAAAAGCCAACAAGCTATTGGAAACCTGATCATCCACATCATCTCATTATTTTGTTTACAGAACACATATCAATTCTCTAACCGAAAATTGTGGATATGTGTTTAAATTTATCCCTCTATAATTAAGACGAGGCAAAATTTATTCCAAATGATGTAACAGCTTCCCTTTATATTTCACTGTTTCTCTCCTTATATTTCCTTATACTCCAGAAGTTCCTTTTGGGACTGTGAAAACATAAGTATGTCTTTCACACATGTATATAGGAGATAATTTTTCCATAACTGCTATGTTATCAGCAATTATTCCTCCTTTCACTGAGACACCTGGGCCAAATTAGCAAAACTCAGCACTCAGCCCCAAATCATCCTGAGAGTCTAAAGATTTATTAATGATGAAAAAGAGCTTTGAAATTGCGAAGCAACCAGGATTTAAGGTATATTTTCTAAGTTAAAAAAGTTGTGACCCAATACACGAACTGGCGCAATCTCAATCTGTATTTTTAAAAACTAAACAGAATAGAATAGTAAATATGTGAGTAGATTGGTTTAGGATATGTATTTCATGTCTGAAAACACATAAAAGCAACATTTATAATATAGAAAATTTCTTCTTCAAAGTAAGATAGCCTCTCATTTGGTTGCATTTAAGAAATTGTATGGTTTTTGTCCTGCTGACATTTGCATTTCTAACTATTTTACTAGAAAGGGTATAGGGGTGGATAAAAAAATATGATCCTTACAACAGGGGCTGTAGACCTAGTGCATACTTTTGAGGAGTTGGGATTAAGAATGAATCTAGGGACAGCTCTTTGGCAATTGCTGAAGATAGATCTCTGTATAATGAACTTGAGAGAGACTGTAACTTAGGCCTCCATGTTTCTACCATGTAAGGAATAGCAGAAATAATGATAGTAATCATCTACAGTGAGTTACCTCATGACAACCTCACTTAAATATGTGCAAATATAAAAAGTCCTTAGCACTTCAGGGTAAAAAAAAAAACACTGTTTTAGAGAACATATGTGTTATCATTAGATTAGCTCACTTTAGTACGCAGATTCTCATAAGACACAAGTCATTATGAATCTGACATGGGCAAAGATGATAAAATGTTTTAATGTAAGAGGCAAAATATTATTTAATGTTTAGGTGTTTGTAAAAGGCTTCTACCTGATCTGTATGGGTGGTGAAACAACTTACTTCCACAAATATGTTTAGTGTCGGATGCTGTGCCGCTCCCCAACAGTGCCGGGAAGTGAGCTCCCTTCTACCTCCGGGTCTGGTGGGAATGGATACAGAAGACTCAGAATCCACTGCAGTTTTAAAAAAGCGCCTTTACTTATCACAGGTTGAACATACAAATAAGAAAACCTATATTAGAAAGATTACCTCTAGAACACCAGCCACATGTAAAGTCAAGATGGCGGCCACCATGTAAAAAGCCCTGTAGAAGGAGAGCAAAGATAAGCACTCTCAAAAAGGTGGAGATCACAGAGAGAGAAAGAGAGAGAGAGAGAGAGAGAGAGGAGGTGAGAGAGCAAGAGAGAGAGAGAGAGAGAGAGGTAGGAAAAAGAGAGGTAGCAGGCTGGTTTTATACCCCTGCTACCTCGGACCTCCCCACTATAGTGGGAAGCAGGAAGGGTCAAATGTCCTTAGGTAATTTCTCCCAGCACCTCACCCAAGCTCCTATTGAGGTGCTAATGTTTTGAGCCAAGATCTGCCTGGAAATGCCTTTATAGGGTAGAGGGCGTTTCTGAGTGGCATGTTCTGTACCAAAGACTACTACTAATGCCAGTTGGGTATTTCTCAAGCCTTCACAAAGAGTCTCCAAGTCTACTTCATGGTAGTTTTGTACTTTAGTTGCCTTTGGAGTTATCAGGAGCTTATGCTTGCTTTGCTTGGAGGCAACCTAATTTTCTCTCTCTGGCCTGACTACTTGCTAGAGACCCAACGGCGGGCCAGGCAAATATGCTGGTAAGATCTAGCTAGTCTCATGATGACTGTGGCGCAAGCGAGAATATTTATTTCAGCTAGTACAGAATACATGATCAGATAAACCGCCACATTTAGACTACCTCTTATCTCAGAAGTGATCTGCAGGGAGGCAATCCAGGAAAGATGCAGAGGCTTTTAGGCTTTTAGGTGTCCTGCAACAGTTTAAATGTTTTTATTTTTAGTGTCCTTAAAGAATTTCCATAGGACTTCTATCTGGGGACCTTAAAAATACTTATCATTTCTGAAGCTCATCAGTTATTGGGCTACTTGGTCAACCACATAGAGTGCAATCCTTTAAAAATGTAAACTTCAAGTCTGTATATCTATACCTAATTGTAAGGCTTATGTATTTATATGCCTGGGTTAGTTAGCCCTTTTAAAGTTCACTTTCAGCAAATGTAAACATGCGTCAAAATTCAGAAGTGAGAACTCATCCCCAGGGAAGTCTGAAGCCCTCCAAAGATTAATTTCTTTTCATATAACATAATCTAAACAGAGAAAGTAAGGTGCGTTTTTGGTATCTCAGTTCTCAAATTTACCCTCCCACTCTCTGTACTGAATCTCATCATTAGATCCTCCTGTTATTTTTTGAGAAAGTTCAAATATGTTTTGAATTCTTCCTCTTCACCTTCAATACCATGGTCCAAGTCAGTCGCTAGATTTCTTTTGGCATCAGTATTCCTAACTGACCTTATCCATATGCTTTCTTTCCTCTTCTTTTTTAATCATAAATTTCCCAAACCTTAGTGACAGTCTATTTTTCAAATTCAAGTCTAACTTCTTCTCCTTATATCTCCTTCCCTTGTCTCCATATTTCTAAAAACAAGATGCTTTGCAGAGATCAGGAACTGGGCATAGCACAAGTGCAGAGAGCATTTGCCTGCATGCAGCCGACCAGGGTTCAACCCTGGCACGTCCCATCTGTTCCCCTGAATTACCAGAAATAATTCCTTAGTGCAGAGTCAGGAGTAACCCTTGGCGTATCACCAGGTAAGCGCCCGAAAGTAAAAATAAAATGTATTTAAGAGTTCGAGATATACATCATTTGTACTCACTTGGTCTCTCCCGCTGTTCATCGATTTGCCTCGCGAGCGGCATCAGTAACATTCCATAATGTCCAGTTGTGATGCAGTAGCCCAAGGGCATCTGCTCACCCCAGGGAAACGACCAAGAGCCTCAAACTTTTCAGGTCATGTGAATGAGGGCTCATAATTATTACTGGCTTTTGGTATATATCAAATATGACACAGTTAGTTTCTTTGTCAGGCTCTGCTGTGTGGGGTGATATACACCCAGCAGTGTATTCCAGCTTCAGCAGTAAGAGATGGAATCAAAGGGCTGCAAAGCAGCCGCTTGAAACATGGAGAATCGCTTTTCTCTTTGGGTGGAGCTCTGACAACCTGTGGAGTCCGATGGGTGTTGAAAATGAGCTGTACCTCATGGTCGAGGGGTTCCTCTGGTTTCAAGTTTAGTTCTCCCCACCATCATGGTGGGCCAGAACTTGTAGGAACCTGCCCTCCTCCTCTCGACACCTTTCATGATCAGCCGCACAGGGAGCTGGTAGGAGCTCTCCTGCTCCTTTGTATCTGTGTCGGGCAGCATATGTGCCTATTATTTAGTATTTCATATGGGTCTCCCTAGAATGTTCCCCTTAAATTGGCAAGTGGAAGTTTCTTTCTAAACTTGCAGAAGTAGGGAGGCAAAAATCTCCAACCCAGGGAATCTCCAGGCTGCCACCACAGTAGTGCTCAGGAGCGTGTAAAGCCAGGAATCAAACTCCACCTTTGGAAGGTACTTACCCACCCCTCTGAGATATCATACTGGTCCCTTAGAAAGTCATTTATTAGTAACAGCTAAATTTATTAAATGTTCTTTTTTAAATAAAATGTGTAATTAAAATGCCTGGCCATGTATCAGCATCACATGTATTACCTCTGTTCTAAAATACACTACTTGATGATGTAATTTCATTTTTAATTTTTTTTATTATACCCACCGTGAGACATGGCCACCAAAGGTAGCTCATACTCGTTCCTGGTGGGCCAGGCCTCCAGCACCCATCCCCCCTCCAACAAAGTGCCCCAACCCACCACCTCAATGTGTTCCACACCATTTCCGCCTACCCCTCAGGCTGCATCAATAGTAGGTGCCCCTGTTTTCTATTTCTCTCTCTGTTCTCTCTCTCGGTCTCTGCACTTCCCCTTCTTTTTCATACATTGTGGCTAGCCCCCTGCAGATATTTAGAGCTTATCACCACTAAGTCTCTTTGTGTATCTAATGTGAGTTTTTGAACTGCCATTACCATTTCCCCCATGACTTAGTAAAACATTGGCATCTATTTATATCCCTATTAATGAATGCAGTCATTCTATATCTGTCCTTTTTCCTTCTAATTTCGCCAGCATGATAGTCCCTTTATGTCCATCCATTTGCAGGTGTACTTCATACTTTGTCTCTTCTCTTGACAGCTGCATAGTATGCCATAGTATGTAAATCTCTCAGTTTCGTTTGCCAGCCCCCTCGGCATTTAGGTTGTTTCCAGATTTCTATCTAATATTGTGACTTAAAGCACAGATTATTAAATAAAAAGCAGCTATTTTAGATAGTGTTTCGCAATGTGTTTTTCGGCCTCTGGGTATATTCCCAGGATTGCTATTGCTGGATCAAATGGGAACCTCAAATATTCAGTTTGGTAGAATGCCTGCCATGCTACTTTCCAAAAGGGTTGGACCAGTCACTCCCACCAACAAAGGAGAGTCCCCTTTTCCACATCCATGTCAATGGGGGCACCGGTTGCCTTTGCCGTTTGGGGTAAAAGGTCTCTGTAGTGTGTGAGATGAATTTCATTGTTGTTTTTGATTGTGTATCTCCCTTTAAAGTATCTGCAAACTCAGAAGTTATTCTGAATCGCCTAAGATCCCAGAAATCTTTTAATAGGGTTATCGGGGCCGGTCAAAAAATCGGCTGATTTATAGAGGCTAACTGAAAATAAGTTAAATTCTTGAAGAACCACTTTAGAAGTACATTTAAGGGAATCAATGTGAATGTTGGAACTGCCACTGGGTAGCCAGTGTGGGGATGGTCTTTTGACCTGTGGTTGCCTAGTGGAAGACTAAAGATAAATGTGTTGAAGCCCCCGAAGAGCAGTGCTCATGTAGAGCAGCTCAGGGCCACCAAGGAAACCAGCCCCAATGTGGTTAGCCCATGGAAGAACCCCTGACTGCCTTCCCGTGAAGCTGTAAGCTCCCAGTAATGCCCAGGTGATTCCATTACAGGCAGGTTTTCCCAGAATGCAGGAAAACAAAAGTAGTAGAAAAAATTGATCTGTTATAAATTACTTCTGCACAGAATTGTTTCCTGAGAAAGCACTAGAAAATAAATTCCAATTATGTCTAAAGTCTACTTCTTAGAATTGATTTAAAATGTTTTTCAGAACTCTATTTGGTGAGACATCAGCTGTGCCCTACCGAAATCAATCCAACAACTGAGTTATTAAGTTGCTTGAGAGGGTCAAGAAAATTATTGGCCTTTATGCCTGAGACAGAAACAGCAAAATTGAGCTCATTTTTGTATTACAATAGAAAAACTCTCGCCTCTATCACAATAAAGTATGTTATATATAAAACAGACCTGATGAATATCATGGAAAGTCGGCGCACCGGATCAGCACCGTAATTTCCCTTCCTACGTGGCTTTCGCCTCATCATCCTGCTTGTCACAACTGGGGTTAACCAAGTTGAAAGCACTGAACTGTTCCATCTTCCCTTAGCTTTGAATGTATAAAGGCCAGGTCTTACTTCTCTCCCAAAAATAATCTTGTAGCTGGCTGATCCTTATTTGGTGCACCTCTGATAGCTTTTCATCCGGACACACCCTACAGAAACTAATCCATCACCACTTAGAGCACTTTTTAAAAAAAAATGTTATTAGTTTTTAAATTTCATTAAATTGGTCAGTCACTTCCAACCCATCTAATATTTTTAAAAAAATCTCAGATCTAACTTTTAATTTATTTCAGTTTTCTTTTGAATTTTTTTTTTATATTTATTATTATATCACTGTGAGATATAATACATAATTTCACAAAGAAGTTCGCGTTTGAG
>JAJIBD010033501.1:0-13844 GCA_021461705.1 Cryptotis parvus | reverse complement strand
AGTAATAATTATATACCTCATTCCCATGACCTGATGGAATGGTTTGAGGCTCTTTATGTTCCTGGAGCAAGCAGATGCCCTTGGGCTCTACTAGCATATGGAGATGTTACTGGTGCCTGCTCGAGCAAATCATTGATGAATGGGAAGACAGTGATTTCAAATTAGAATTTAGAGTTTACCTCAACATCTTACATTCTGAATCTTTAGCATTTATAAATATAAGAAGGTTATGGCTAGAATATAAGTCCATATTTAGAGTCATGTGACTCCTAGGAGGCATACATTGACATCCATTCATATAACAATGGAAGATTTGCCATTTCCAAGAAGGAAAAGGACAGATATAGAATGACTGCATTCATTAATAGGATATAAATAGATACCAGTGTTTTGCTAAGTGTGGGAAATGGTAATGGCAGACTAAAACTCACCATTGAATATACACAAAGAGACTTAAGTGATAAATTCTAAGTATCTGCAGGGCTAGCACAATGTTGCAGAAGGATGGATCATGGATGAGGAAGGGACTGTGCGAAGAGACAGCAGACCCTCTCAAAGATGCATAACACGAGGCCATGGATTTTGCCTTAGAACCTCAGCCAACCCCTCAACCCTGCACACACCTTGACTTTACACAAAGATTGATCATGACTTCTACTGAATGGATGTGTTCAATTAAGGCAGTTGTATGAGATAATCCGTTACAGCAGCAATAAGCAACCAGTGGACCTGGTAATACAAAATTTGAATAATTAGTCAAAATGATCATTCAGTGGGAAAAGAAGGGAGCGTGTGTTTTGCGTGTGTGTGTGTTTGTGTGTGTGTATGTGTACATAGGAACAAGAAGTATGGTAAAATCACTGTATCACTATCTTCCCATTCATCATTGATTTGCTCGAGCGGGCACCAGTAACATCTCCATATGTCCTGTCTCATGCTAGTAGAGCCCAAGGGCATCTGCTTGCTCCAGGAACATAAAGAGCCTCAAACCATTATATTAGGTCATGGGAATGAGGTCTATAATTGTTACTGGTATTTGGCATATCAAATACGACACGGGTAGCTTGCTAGGCTTGCCGTGCAGGTGGCATACTCTTGTGGTCACCTCTAAATCCAGCATTTATTGATGAACCACGCGGCAGCAAGCGGCCACGCCGAGCCAGGCTATGATAGGCCGTCTGCTGGGTGGAGTTCTGATAAGAGGGAAGTCCGGATGTGGAAAATGGCGGCCCTCATGGCGTGGGGGTCATCTGGCTTGTTGCGAGGCTCTGCTGGGGGACGGGCCAGGGCTAGAACCCACCATCCCTCCCCTGGTGCCTTGTGAGCGGCTGGGCACAGGGAGAGCCATGTCTTGTGACATGTTAGGCAAAAATCTGCAATCATCTGGGCTAGGGAGATGCCCAAAAGCCTTAGGAGTACACTCGGGAGCCCCAGGTTCACTCCCCAGCACACAGTCACCAGACACCTCCCAGAGCAGAGAGAGGCAGGAAGGCGCCTCCTCCCAGTGTACAGGCACTTGTGCCTAAAACAAATAAAAAATTGCGATTTCTTTCCTGAGACAGGTATTTTTTTTTTTTTTTTTTTTTTTTTAAGTATTTTATTATACTACCATGAGATACACAATCACAAAGATACACAATTAAAAAGTTCATACCTGGGTTTTGGTCATACAGTGTTCCAGCACCCATCCCTCCACCAGTGCCCATCTCCCACCACCACTACCCGGTTCCTTCCCCCCCTCCCCAGCCCGCCTCCATGGCAGGTTCCCCCATTTCCTTCTCTCTCTCTCTCTCTCTCTCTCTCTCTGTCTCTCTCCCCTTCCTTCCCTCCAGACTATGAACTACAGAGCATACATTAAAGGGTTGTCATGTGTGTCCTTTGCCTGTATTTGATGCTCAGTTCTAGGTTGGCACTAGTACCCTCGACAGTTGTCAGCACACTGTTCCATTCTCTGCTGAGACAGGTATTTCACAACTTAATTTATGTGACTGAGCAAAGTCTGATAATCTGAAGCAACCATGATTTCAAAAAAGAAAAATGGAGATCATGGGCTCTGCCCTGGATCTGATTTATTCCAAATCATTTCCTGCAGCTACACATATTTTCCTATATAAAAACCTATAAACCAAATAAAAATAAACAAAACACAATGTGAATGAAAGGAGTCAGCGTAGGGCATCTTGGTTTTTCTTCTTAAAAAACAAAATAAAAAGATCACCAGTGTCATACTCTGAAATAAAAACTAGTAGATATATTCAAAAGGAGAAAAAATTAGATCAGAAGTGACAGGTCATAAGAGACAAGGATAAAGTGTCTCTTATGGTTTACTGTCTCTCAAGGGTACACTGAAGAAGCTAAGAAAGCCGAGCCGTTAAAAGCATTGACAGAGAAAGCGGTCTCCTCCCCATGTGATCTTAACCTTGATGATAGGGGGGAGAGGTGAGAAGAGTAAGTCCAGCTAAGGTTCTTGGTTTCCAGTTAGTTACAGATACCGAAGAACTCCAGATACTAGTGGCTAAATGAAAATTAAAGGTGCATCTTGATATTTCTCTAGCACCACCCCACCGCTGACGTCCTAAAGCCTTGGTGCTCTCGGACCAGCTGGCTTCCCCAGGACCGCTAGTGCTGAAAGCATTAAGAGGCAACAGTTGTTGCAGGGAATTTGAGCTAGAGGTAAAACTAAAGCCAGTGCAGCCACAGCGGGTTGCCCCCCCAAAGCAGTTTTGCGGGACACTGCCTGTTGGCAGACATGGGCGGAAGCAGGGAGGGAGGGATTGGAGAGGAAAAATCAAGCTGACTGGTTGTTCCCCAGGCACACACGAGGCCCGCAGAACTGGGGATAATCGGAAACAGCTGGGAGGACTTTGGAGCGCTGCAGAGAGGATTGTGACATTTATGCTGGAGCCCTGGATTGAATTACTAGAATATGACAGATGGGGAAGCGGTGTTTGCATTTGGTAAGGCCCAGAATGTCTGGACTTCAAGGACTGAGCAAATGGTAGGGACTGGAACTGTGCAGGCTGGCGTTACTACCCGGGTGCACGAATGCATTGTTCCTTCCGTGAGGCCAGTGCTCTGTGAGGAACGCTGGGGCTCCATCGTCGCTTCCTACTGCCTGCAAAACGAAAACCAAAACCCAAAAAACTTTTTTTTTTTTTGTTTTGCTTTTTGGGTCACACCGGTGATGCTCAGGGGGTTACTCCTGGCTCTGCACTCAGGAATTACTCCCTGGCGGTGCTCGGGGGACCATATGGGATGCCGGGATCGAACCCAGGCCGACATGGGCCGACCGCATGCAAGGCAACGCCCTACCCGCTAGGTTATCACCCAGCCCCCAAACCCAAAAACTTTTGAAAGTGGCCCTCAGCTATTTGCTGTTACTTTTAGATAGTCAGAGGATCACACGGAAGAAATTGTTAATGAACAAAATCTTGTTCATTTGTGACAAAGACTAAAAATCATCTTGACAAAGAATTCTGTTTTTTTTTTTTTTGCTTTTTGGGTCACACCCGGCAATGCTCAGGGGTTGCTCCTGGCTCTGCACGCAGGAATTACTCCTGGCAGTGCTCGGGGGACCATATGGTGTGCCGGGATCGAACCCAGGCCGGCACAGGCCGGCTAACGTGCAGGGCAAACGCCCTACCCATTAGGCTATCTCTCCGACCTTGACAAAGATTCTTTACTGCATGTAGGGGCGGCTTGTTTTTTGTGAACGTTTTGAGAAACGTCTCTCCCTTTCTCTAAGGCTGAACGCCTGAGGTCTGGCTGAGCTCTGGAGTGTGCCTATTGTTTTTGATGGGCAATTTGTTCTAGTTTGATAAAGCATTGGGCCCATACTGGCTATTACTAGTTAGTATTACCCATATTACCTGTTAGCCCCTGGGAATTGAATTTCTAGCCACTGCAGATGGCTTCTGACTCAGAGCATTAGCTCTCTAGCTCCAAGCCCACTCACTGTTTGCCTTCCTGTTCTGGTTCTGGGCACGTTTATTTCCTTTTGAGCTTGCTGTGGCTTTCTCCCAAGCAGTGCTCAGAGGGTCCAGGGGGCCCTTCCCCTCTGATTCTCTGCTAGCCTGGCCAGTGGATCAATGGGAAAACTAAATGGTGATGCTTAAGCCCTGCAGTAACTGGAATGCTCTGGGCACTGTGTACAGGAGTTAAATCAGGTAAGCCAGATGCAAGGCAAGTACCTTAACTCCTGTAACTCTCTCTCTCTCTGGCCCTGTGAGTTTCTTCTTATTTATTTATTTTATTTGAAGTAACAGAGGTGAGAGCTTCAAAGTAAATGCTATGTCACTTTGAAAAGTTTCTTAAATAAGTGACCCAGATGACCACATATTAAAATAAAAAATTATAGTATTAAAGAGCTTGTATAGTATTAAAGAATGTTGAAAGAGATTAAATGAAGTCTAACAGAATAATTGCAGACCTGTATAAAATTGAATTGCTGGAATTATTTTTTTGGTGGCCACACCTAACTCTGCTTAGAGACCATACCTGGCAGTGTGGTATCATTACTGAACCCACTGTTGAGATTGTGGCTGCATTGAAGGCAGGTACATTAATCTTTGTACCACCAGAGTGACCAGAATGTCAGTGTCCCTCCATCTATGTCTCACTTTCCAAATGTTAGTGTGCGGTGACCGGTGCGTTCACTAGAGGAGAATTCTTTCAAAATGTGTGTATGAAATTATCCTGAAGTATATTTTAAGTGCCTTAGGATTTCATGTCAATTTTACCTCTGTAAAGGTGAAATAAATGCTGTGCTCCATTTAAAAATTGAGGGGGCTGGTTGCTGGGGTGATGGTGTAGGGGGCTTAGGATGTAGCAGGACAGTGCTCAATTTGATTACTTGTTACTGCTGGCCCCTAGAGCACTGCTGAGGTGATGGATGGACCAGCACTGTACGACCTCAGCAACAACCGCAGCTCGCATGGAACCATATTCCCGGCTGGATGAGATTTGCCAGGAGCCGCTCAGGACCTCTTGGGCATTGCTTAGGATTCGTTTCTCTTCCCCTGTCCCCAAAAAAGTAATGGGAGCTGGTGATGTAGTTCATTGGTCGATTCCCTGCTTGCCTGTATGAGGCCCTGGTTTGACAAAATGTCTTCCATATCGATGCACAGTATATCCTCAGTATATCCAACTTAAAACACACACACACACACACACACACGTTCACAGTGGAATAAAAGACATACAATGAATAAAATGTCACAAATTTGAGGCAAATTAAAGGGTAACTTCGCTCATATATCCCCTGAAGTGCATAAAGTGTATAACTAGGTCATAGCAGGAACAAAATTAGGGGCTGGAGAAGTGGTACAGCAGATAGGGTTGCATGCAGTTGTCATGGGCTTTTCCCCTGACACTCCATTAATCCCTGCCAGGAGTTATGGTCAGGTGACACGCTGATTAGAGTCATGAGTACTTATGGGTATGGCCTGAAAATAAAAAAATAAAAGGGCTATAATGATATGAAAGAGCATAGAATTTCATTAGCCATCACTTGATCACTTGACATCCTGTTATTCATTGATTTGCTCCAGCGGGTGCCAGTAACGTTTCCATTTTTCCCTGTCATGTGCCAGTGTAGCCCAATGGCATCTGCTTACTCCAGGAATATGAAGAGCCTCAAACGTTCATTCAGGGTATTGATGAAGAAGTCTGACCATCTTGTAGGTGAGGTGGGCGGCCACATGATCTTTTGATGCCCCGTGGGATCCAGTCGGTAACGGCTCTAGTCCACTGGCCATCTCCAAGTCACATTACATGTCCAGCTCATCTGATTTTCGATGCCTTGGCAAACAAGACAACATCCCTGACTCTCAATCGCCAATGGAGGTCAGCACTCTGGATTCCTTCTCTCACTTGAGAGAGGCATGATATTCCAATCATAGCTCTTTTGATTCCTCTTTAGGTGAACCAAGTAGCCTTCTCATCCTGCTTTCGTAGGGCCCAGGTCTCTGAGTCATATGTTAATGCAGGGAGAACGGTGGAGTTGAAGAGATGTGCCTGGAGCCAGAGGTTTCATTAGCCATGAAAGGAATAAAAAGGAAAAACTATTTTGCAATGCCACTCTTTACTTCATCAGTTGAGTTTTATGCAAGGAGCAAGTTTGTATCAGGTAACACAGCATGGAACTGAATCAATTACCTGGTGCGAGGGTCCCCAGCAAGATTCATAGGATGAAGTCCTGGTCCCCCAATATATTTGGAGACGAGGCATTTATAGAGATAAGTGAGGCTAAACAATGACTTAAGGGTGGCATCCTGCTCCAGTAAGACAGGCCAAGAATGCTTGTCCACAGAGAACAGGCTGCCTGAGCATACACTAAGAAGGGAGTGCAGTGAAGCAAGGAGAGTGGTCTCAGGAAAGATGAAACCTGCCGACACCTTGATCTTAGCCTTCCCTTCTCCACAATTGTCATAAATACTTTTGTGTTGTTTAAGCCACTCTGGTATTTTATGTCAACCCTGCAGGTGATTGTACCTGGGTTGCTTGGACAAAGTCTAACTAGGCTCAAGGCCTTGCCCCTTTACACTAGAGGGGCAATGCCCAAGCTCAGCTTCCTATGGGAGTGTCAACTTTGTTTTTTTTTTTTTTTTAAATATTTTATTACACCGCCATGTGATATACAATTACAAAGATGTTCATGTTTGGCTTCCGTCATACAGTGTTCCAGCACCCATCCCTCCACCAGTGCCCATTTCCCAACACCAATGTCCCCACTTCCCTCCCCTCCCCAGCCCGCCTCTATGGCAAATTCTTATCTCTTCTCTTACACATTGTGGATTGCAATACATACATTCAGAGATCATCATGTATATCTTTTTCCCTATATTCAATGCTCAGTTCTAGACTGGTATTATCATTTTTGACAAATATTAGCACACTGTTCTCTTCTCTGTCCTACCCAACCACTGATTCCCACATGTTTGTGGGAAGATTCCACTTTTTTTTTTTATTGAAAGATGCTATGTAGAGCTTTGGTTCTACAGTGTTCCAACACGCACCCCCGCCCAAACCCATCTCCCATCACCAATGTCCCCACCTCCCTCCCCCGCCTCCCGCACCTCAATCACTTGGCGAGTTCTGTATGTCATTTCTTTCCTCTTTATATCTCCTTCCCAACAAACTTTCCTGCTCTTCGTTGACTGCAATGCATTAAAAGACATTACTGTTTCACTATTTTAGTGGACCCGCGGCGCTGACCTGTGCTCGAACTGGCTTTTGCTCTGTTGATCTGGTCTGAGGCCGTTTCGCAGCGTCCGACAGCAAAAAATGGTGGCTAGTGTGGTGGGCGAGTCTCATCCGGCTGCTTCCGGGACCCCTCAGAGGCGACGGCCCACTTGGGAGTGTCAACTTTGACTTTTGGCTTTTCTTTTGTAATGAAATGCTTGCCTAAGCTTGGATGCCAAGGCATCCATTTCAAAGAGGGATTATTTGCATAAACATAGCACTAGTCACACCACTCAATAAGGAATTGCCTGCACTTACTGAGGCTCCTTTGTTTTCTATACCATGCTTTATTAGCTTCTTAAACTGTGTTCTTGGGAGTCTAAAAAACTACAGAGGTGAAGGTGTTTGCACTGTCTCCCTGTTGACTCTGATTTAGGTTTGATCCCTGGTACCACCAGAAGCACTCCCTCAGCACTTCTGGATGTGAACCAAACCCCACCTCTGCCAAAAAAATAAATAAAATACCAACAACCTGTGAGTGCTATGTTGAATGACATTGTAAATAATGACTTTAAAAGAAAATTTGGGAGCCCAGCTACATGACTAATTTCCGAGACCTTGAGGCTGAGTTGTCCCAGATCCTGGTCTCCAGGATAAGATCTCTGGAACATTTTTTTTGGGATGGGGGGCAGGCTGAGACCCAGCCCTACTGGAAGGCCCAGCACCCCACCCATACCTGAGTTTGTCTGGCATGACAGCTCAGTTTCACAGCTGCACCTCTAATCTCAAAGAGACTAAGCTGCTGAATCTCTCCCCAGTTCCACAGCTCCTGGAGTGTGGGCCACATATTTAGCCATATAACATCTCCAAATTTCACAGCATAGATAGCTTAGTACATAGCAAATTATATGGGAAAGTTGCATAGAAACCCAAATAAGCTCATTGAACGAAAGCAGCAGTATAGAAGACTCAACTAGTACCTAACACCTTAGTAAATATTCAGACAATGACTTTAGTAGCACCATTTTGGATATATGGGAAAGTTGCATAGAAACCCAATAAGCTCAGTGAACGAAAACAGCAATATAGAAGACTCAACTAGTACCTAACACCTTAGTAAATATTCAGACAATGACTTTAGTAGCACCATTGTGGATATATATTATTATAAGAAATATAAAATAAGTTATTTTGTGCTGACTAAGGGCCAGGCATGGGGGTCTGTGGGAAACTGGTGACATTGGTGGGGTGGGTCAGACTGGTGATGGGATTGGTGTTGTAACATTGAATACCTGAAAACTATATTATGAACAGCTTTGTAAATCATGCTGTTTAAAGTTGCAAATGAAAAACCAAAGAACACTTGGATTTACTATCAGCAAGTGTTTGATTTATAAATCTATTTTATGCCTTAGGGGTGGTGCAAAAGTTTCTGAGATAAAAAGGGATCGTGAGTGGATAAGGTTAAGAAGTCTCAGCTTAGAGGACCCTGTAATCCTCCCATTCATTCCCCCTCTCCCTGCCCCTCACTGCTCTGCAGGTCCTTTACATGAACCCATGTGGACTCACTTAGCTAGGACTTATTGGAGCCTCTGGTAGGTTGTACTATTCCTGGGTCTAGTAAACAGCAAAATTCTATCTCTCCCTCAGTTTCCCTATGGTTATTGATGAAAGACATTATAATAAAAACCTTGAAAATGAGTCTAGTAGCAACACTGGCTAGTAACAGGCAGAAACTGGTATTAAACACTCCTGGAACCTGGGCTTCCCCCCCCCACAGCCAAGGGTGGAACTGATCAAAAAACATTCTTGGGGCTCCAGAGTCTTCAGATGCTCGGCAGCTGGCATGCCAAGCGGCTCCTATGAATAGCTGGGGCCCTCAACCAGACGGTTTGGCATGCTGATAAAGACTGTTCACCATGCTTTGCCACAGAAGGACTAGGCCTGTATCCAGCTGACACTGGAATGACTCTACATGGCTATGGAGTTACTGAGTGTCCTTGTTGTGCTGATCTTGGCCTTGAAAACATGCTTTTTATCCAATTTGGCCTATTCCTTGTGAAATTTTGCCTGAGTCTAGTGCCTTATGCAGCAAAGGAGAGCTGTAGTACTAAACAAAAACCCTAAAACACATTCAAGGGAACATCATGTGAGGGCATATACACAGACACACACAGACACACAGACACACAGACACACACACACTGTAGATGATGTGGTGCAGGTTGTAGACATTTTAATCTTGTTCTGGCTAACGCTATCTTTGCAGAAGCACCTTATGAGGTATATAAAGATTCTTTAGTAACCTAATTAAAAAATAGAGAACTGTAGAGATAGCACGGAATTAGGGCACTTGCCTAGCTTATGCCCAACTCCCTGGTTCCATCCCCGGTACTGCTTATGGTCCCCTGAACTCAATAGAAGTGATCCTTGAGCATTACCATGTGAGTATGCCTTGAGCTGGGCTTGGTAGGGCCAAGTCCCTAAATACTGAAGTAACCTTATTAAACAATGGAGACATCTTTAATATACCTCTATGCAGATCACGCTATTGGAGGACTAAATAAAGCTGCAACTGAAGAATATGTGATGGGTCTGAACAGTGAGGCCATCTTGTGGTCTCATAGAAAAGTTACTGACCTGAGACACCAGGCATTGTCTGCATGTCCTGGTGCTGAGACCTCGAATGTGAAGTGACTGCACAGTGGTGATCTCGGGTATTTCCGGACTATGTTTTCAGGAATAAATTCAAGATTGCTGCCAAATCCCAGTCCCACTGGATGTGAGCTGCTTTGTATGTAGATGGACTTTGGGCTCTGGGGTCGGCATGTGTGTGCAACAGGTGGTGCTGTTCACAGAGAAGCTCATCTATATCCATCATCTTGTGCCAACAGGACATTTAAAAATAGATCTCGTTGGAAACATGTAACTCCTGAGTACCGTGAAACGCAGCTGGACCACAGGGAGGGTAGCACAGAGAGAGTGGGGAGACAGGGTGGGAGAGAGAGGGAAGAGAGAGAGGTGGAGAGAGGGCGTGGGGGAGAGAGATAGTGAGACCTATTTCTGTAAATTTTAGGGTTAGTCCTTTGTGGCTATTTATTGTCATTATCATCAGTTAAGGAAAACATTCCCTCTCACTCCATAATCATATAATGATATTTTTCTGAATAATAGCAGATTTTATTTTTTCGGGTTGTCTCTCATATGGTTTTCACAAGAATGGGGGTCCTTGACTGATTGTTGGCCAACTGACTGCTGGTTCAATCAGAGGCACGAAGATGCTGTGCTGGTGGGCCCTTAGGTGCTGAGGCTACCTCTGTCACTTTGGCAGTGCTGGGCCTCAGGACTATACTGAGATGCGTGGGGACCATGTGGTGCTGGATACTGAGGCTGGGATAAGCAATACTCTATCTAACCACTGTCCTAGCTCCTGGTTCATCTTTTGCAGATTATACAACCAACAAAAAAAGTATGACTCATTATGTGAAACTTTCAAAAATTGTGTTGATATTAGTGGGAAAATAAGACAAACAAAACCAGGGTTTAATGATGATATAAAATACTACCACATGACATCTACACAATGGAATACTATGTGGCTGTTAGGAAAAATGAAGTCATGAAATTGTCTATAAATGGATGGGCATGGAGAGGATCATGTTGAGTGAATTAGACAGAAGGAAAAGACAGATATAGAACAACTTCACTTATTTCCATTCTATCTATCCATATATCTATCTATCTATCTATCTATCTATCTATCTATCTATCTATCTATCTATCTATCTATCTATCTATCTATCTATCTATCTATCTATCTATCTATCTATCTATCTATCATCTATCTATAGTGAACCCAATATCCAGGTCAGGCAAAACATGGATCAGAGGTCTTGTCAGTGGTGAATCTACCTGGGCTGGAGCGATAGTCCAGCGAGGTAGGGCGTTGCCTCGTGTGCGGCTGGCCTGTGCTGCCCAGATTCAATCCCGGCATCCCATATGGTCCCCCTAGCACCGCCAGGAGTGATTCCTGAGTGCAGAGCCAGGAGTAACCCCTGAGCATTGCCAGTGTGTGACCCAAAAAGCAAAAAAAAAGAAAAAAAAGAAAAAAAGGTAGAATCTACAAATGTGTGGGAGCAGAGTAAGATGGAAGGGAACAGTGTGCTAATATTGGTACAAAGTGATAATACCAGCCTAGAACTGAGCATTGAAAACGGGCAAAAAGATGCACATGATAACCTATCAGGTATGTATTACAATCCACAGTGTGTAAAGAGAGGGCAGGTAGGTGAGGAGGGTAGGCAGAGATAGGAGGAGATACTGACTGTAAGCGGCTAGGGGAGGGAGTGGCAGCATGGTGGTGGGAAATGTAGGCACTGGAGGAGAAACGGTGCTGGAGACACTGTATGACCCGAGCAAAGATGGACTGGTTTGCTAAGTGTATATCATATCATAAAGTATAATAAAAGATCACTGAATAAGACACTTCATTAAAATGTTAGCTCTCTGATTAAAAACATAAAAATAAAATACTTACTATATGCCATATTGCTTGTGAGTGGGAGGGGCAGGGGAAAGAGCGCCATTTGGTTTATTTTATTTTATTTTTTGTTTTTTGGATCGTACACCGGCATGCTCAGGGCTACTCCTGGCTCTTAACATCAGGAATGACTCTAGTGCTCGGGGGACCATATGGGATGCCAGGGATCGAACCCGGGCCGGCCGGTGGCAACGGCAAGGTGTAAGCGCCCTACCCGCTAGGCTATCGGGGGAAGAGCCATGTTAAATGTAAAGAAGAGTTCGGTCCTGTTGCCAAGAATCTCTCTTTGCTTGGACAGGTCCCAGACAACCAGGACTCTACTAGAACTTTTGGCTTGACCAGTGATGTAAGGGTTGCTGTTTTCTGAGCAAAGCTTGGCTGGACCTTGCTACTATGATTTTATCTTTCTAGGCTTCCAATTCCTTTTGGTACTTCTTGACCCCATCACCAATCAGCACCAAACCTGTTGGTGTCTTCAAGTCATTTTCCCTTCTAGTTCTTAAGTTCTTTGACTTTTGTCCTCTGAACCAAACTTCTTGTAGAGTAGCAAAAGCACCCTTTAGGAGAAAGTGTTCTTTCCTTCCTGTCGGATACTTAAGCATTCTTGGACTTTTGGGAGTTGGAATACCACATGCTGGTTTAACCATCAGAATTCATGAAAACAAATGAAGGCCCACTTGCCATTTGATTGTGCAGGAAGATCAAAGGGAATCAGAAGGAAGAAAATAGACCAAAAGAGAATCAGAATGCACATAAATCTCTGAAAACATGTGGCAAATCTTTAGAAAGTTGTAGTGCAATACAATGGCCTGTGCTTTAGCTATTTCCAGCTTTGCAAATACTTTTATGTCCATAAACTCAGGACTGACTTCAAATAAAAGTATAAGACAGGCATTTCTGTTTCTTAACACAAAGGGAGAGGAGACACTTAGAGATGGCGCGTTTAGCTCCCCTCTCCCCTACCGCCAAGCAGCTGTAGCATGGGGACTGTATTTGAGCCTGGAGTCATTATCTCAAATTCTGTAGCCTTTTTCTGTCCTTCTGCTCAAAAAATTCCACTGGCTTTGCCACCCTGGAGGTATCTATGTCCACAATTCCTGGATCTTTGGTGTAAGGCTCACACTGTTAATTACAAGCTTCTGGCCTTCTCCAGCCCCACACCCTCCATCCAAGCATACACATGTTTTTTTTTTCATGGAAGAACTCAGATGGGGAAATATTTGGAAGTAGTCTTGAGTTAAATACCAAAATTCTTTTGATTTTTGTTGAGCAGTGTCTCATGGATCTGGAAGAGTGATGATTGTGAGTCCATTGAACTTTGGAGACATTGGGAAAGGCATGATGAGTCAGCAGATATTAGAAGGGTCTGTTCCAGCCAGCCCCAGGTAAGCTGAAGTGATAGAGGAGAACCCAAAGCAGAGCTCCTGAATTGTCTCTTCAGTGGTTTCTATTTCAAATTGCGGTTCTGGTAAGAATCGTGGTGGATTTTGCGCACCAAGCTGTAGATTCTAGGACAGCACAGGTAATAACATGCCACTGCTTATCCAATCAATAGTTGTAACTGGTGAGGGAGGTCGAGCCACAGGCAATCTGGGGGAATAGGGATGCTTGGCATCTAGCGTTTTCAGCCCTGGGAAGATTAGAGCACAGCTGTGTGTGGAGCTCTGAGGCTGGGTCTATCTTTACTAATCATGTGACACATGGCTTCTCCAAGCTTTGGTTTGCGCGAGTAATCACATTGGTGTCTCAGATATTTTGTATACGTGAGAATAATTAATTAATTAGTTATTTTTCTTTGGGGGTCACACCCAGTGATGATCAACAAGCATTACTCCAGATTCTGAACTCAGAACATCTGATAGAGGCTTTGAGGACCATATGGGATATCAGTAATTGAACCTGGGCTGGCCATGTATAGCAACTCTCTGCATCTATTGGCAACAGAACATACCTCTTCTTCTTTACATTTAAACATGGCTCTTCCCCACCTCCCACTCACAAACACAACATGGCATACATGGTAGGTACTTTACATCGTCATCGAACTCCTGGTTTGTTTCTTTGTCTTTATTCTTCCAGTAATATCAACACAAGTTTTTGAAAGCTTCACATAATAATCATA